>JARQTI010000753.1:28949-73373 GCA_030142655.1 Trachelus tabidus
GCTCTTCGTAGTACCATCTGGGTTGATACTGATTTGACTTTTTTTATGCTGATGGCTTTTTATGGGCTCGATTATTTTGCAAGATTATTTTCTTTTCGTGTAATTTTGGTGTACGTGGTGGTTTAGGAATTTCAAATTTTCCCGCACTTTCCGTTGGGCCAGCTTTCGCTCTTCGTAGTACCATCTGGGTTGATACTGATTTGACTTTTTTTATGCTGATGGCTTTTTATGGGCTCGATTATTTCGCAAGATTATTTCGCGAATTAGTCATTGCGATTTTTTGAGGATTCGACGGGGTTGGAATTTTTTGCAATGGTCTTGAAAATTCGTGAGTTCTTTTTCGTGTGATAATTTACGGCAACGGCCACCTTGGCTACTTAACATAGCGTCGCGTGCGCGACGCTATGCGCCGGAACGCTCGATACTTATTATATTTGCATAAAGATAACGCAATTCAATTCTAAGGCGTTCTGCGATCTAGTTCCGTTACTGTAATATTAATATATTATATATCAAGTTGCACGTGTTAATATATCGATTTATATCCAGTCCATTATATATGCTGATTAATCGATTATATCTGTCACTTTGACATTTGTAAATAATTAAGCTGTCAAAATTGATCAATGCTAGTTTGCTGCTTGCTGCTGACACGTTGAGTTTGCGCATGCGCAGATCAAGTTGGACGAACTTTACGCATATTCACGATATATTTGATAATTGCCTGATCGAGAGTTTCTGTCGATACACTTTTTGGAAATTATTTTAATTTAAAAATCCCGCCGCCGAAACGACTGGAAAATTGACGTCACATCGTTAAGGATTTAAAAATGAATTTTTTTATTATAGAATGTCCTTTTATTCGAGATTTACTCTGATGACGTAAACACTGTAACGGCCAATGAAAATCACGTATTTTAATTTTATTGTCGCGTCTTATCTCCTCTCTTAAAGCTCTCGGCGAACTGCATTCGAGATTCTTTATCGGAGCGACCGAAACAGTAGATGCAACTTTCAAGTCGTAAAACTGAAAGACATTACCGACGTATAAATTGACCGAACTACCTGGTAATCAAAATTTTGGGATAAAGTTCAATATTGATTCGAAACTTGATACGGTGTATAGAAACGAAAAAATTAATTACTGCATTTTGCAGTTAGCACGTGACTTCGAATATCGCGAATTAATCCAACACGCAAAGTAGAAGGTCACGGGAAAAATTGTTCTACCAACTTTATAATTGGATTTTTTTTACAAACTGCAGTATTCCAACTTGAAAAAAAAAGAGTTCACTGATAATGCCAGTCGTTATCAAAGAATTTTTAATGCACGTGATATGACCTGGTAATGATAAAAAAGAATTTGAAAAACAGTTATCAGTTTTACCAACTGTCGGAATAATTGAACTGTCGACTGTAATTATCTGTAGGTAGTTGCAGCAGTCTAAGGGTAGCACGTTATCGTTATCGGTATGCATATGTATGTATTGATTATCACGGTCAATCTAATGCCACTGATAACGCTATCAGGTATTACTGTATTTTGACTAATATTGCAATTGTGGATTTTAGACGGTTAATATTGACATTTAATATTATTCGCGTTATAGTCTTTATTGCGAATCAAGAATATTAAAAGTTTTTGGGAATGTCCGCTAAGTCGAAACAGGAAATACTTTTTTTTCTTGAAAGCGATTCGCATAATTTCCTCCTTGGCAGGTATTGGCTTTGAAAATTCTATTGGAAATACTGAATTGATCGATTGGACGTCAGGCGTCCATTCTTCGACGTCAAATCGTGCCATTTATTAATTTCCCTTAAGGTTCGTTCTCAATAAAACGAATCCTTTCAGACGTGAAGTGAATTTCGTTTTTTACAATGAAAGAAAGCTCGATTCACGTTTCTAGGTCGTTGTTATTATTATTGTGCTTGATACACAATTTTTTCCAATTTACAATTAAACTGTGCTTCGCCATGTATGTACAACAGCAACAGCAATTGGTGATTTGTAATGACTTCATGTTATTTCTACATATAAAGTTTTTCAGTAAAAAGCAAAATCTTAACGTGATTTTTAATGTATGAATCAAATGTGTGTTCAGGTAGTGTGCAAATTGTGTTCAAATTGTGCTTCGCCATGTATGTACAGCAAGCAACAGCAATTTGTGATTTGTAATGACTTCATGTTATTTCTACATATAAAGTTTTTCAGTAAAAAGCAAAATCTTAACGTGATTTTTAACATACTAATCAAGTGTGTGTTCAGATAGTGTGCAAATTGTGTTCAAATTGTGCTTCGCCATGTATGTACAACAGCAACAGCAATTTGTGATTTTTAATTACTTCATATTAATTCTACATACAAAGTTTCTCAGTAAAAAGCAAAATCTTAACGTGATTTTTAACATACGAATCAAGTGTGTGTTCAGGTACTGTGCAAATTGTGTTCAAATTGTGCTTCGCCATGTATTTACAGCAAGCAACAGCAATTTGTGATTTTTAATTACTTCATGTTAATTCTACGTATAAAGTTTTTCAGTAAAAAGCAAAATCTTAACGTGATTTTTAACATACGAATCAAATGTGTGTTTAGGTAGTGTGCATTTCAACTGAATTACCCGGTACATTGTTTCTGTCGATAAAATATTATTTTTACATATAATTTTTCGCTACCTTTTTTTTTCTTATTAAAGACACATTAGATCGTTGAAATATTCAACGTTGTTTTCAATTAATCGATTGTCGATTTTGTCAAAAATTTGAAATTTTTATTGTTGCGATACATGATTTTTGTTATTCGTTACGATCTGATAACGCACGCTGTTCAATTATCTCGTCCAAATATCCTTTTTTTCGATTACATAGGCAATTATTTGATCCTGGTTGCGATACACGGTAGGATTTAGATTCAACCACGTAATAAATTGAGGATTCAAAATTGAACTGACGTATTTGTAGCGTCGGTGGGCAAACAAATTCAATTGGTTGAATCCGATGTTAATTTTATTTTTATTTGAGAATTTCAATATAGCAGAGTAACGAGGCGAAAGAGTAAGTAAACGCAAAAAGTTTTAAATAATATTCTACTGTTTACAGTTAATCGAAATCGAGGTTATTATTTTCTAGTCCTTTGTTGACTTTCATTTTCGAATAATATGATAAAACGAAATTTTTATTTTCAATCAATTAAATTCTTTCGACTCTTGCAATGCTTTATATTCGGACGGTGGTTGTAAGCTTTTCGCACGTAAAGGTACGTACACACTGCTACGTCTTGCAGCAGTTGCTCCTGATTTTTCTCTTTTCTTATCCTCGCGATTTCTGAAAAAAATATATATATATTACGTCACAGTCCGAAAATACGAAATTCGTCATTTTTCGAAATCGACACCCATTCACGTAAATGAAAATAAACAATTCGATGCTTATCTTCAAAATGGACTAACCTGACTATACTCTCACTGATGGAATATTCGGATTCCTTGGTAAAATTGCACATTCTCACATCCAAATTTAATATCGAGGAACATGTCTTCATCCCCACTTCGAAAGCCTCCCCAGCTAAAGTTACATTCAATTAATTATCCAGCATCCGGTTTGACAAAAGATTTTCCCTCACCAATCGGACCCAAGTCGTTGTTTGAGAGGTCGAGCTCCAAAGCGAATGACGTCAGGTAACCGGAAGCGATGATTTCCGCCATTCCAACTCCAGTCTCTCCAGTGAATTGACATCCGCTCAAGTTGAGCACCTCTATGTCCTTATTCCTAAGTAAAACTGAATGACAGATACTACACGTCATATAATCATCAATGTGTATCAATGATAAATTTCAAAAAAAATTGTTTTCATATATACAAAAAAACATAAAAATCGACGTAATAAGTATGTACAGAATTATGAAAAAAAATTGCACCCACTGCTTGTTTAATTTCTATGTTGAAACCACCCTTAGGTAGTTGAGATTCAATATTCTTGAACAACCCTATACACAGGGCTGTTCACGAATATTGAATCAGCTGAAGTTATTCTATTTAATTTCCATGCTAAAAATCACCTTCAGGCGGTACAATTTTTTTTAATTATTCAATATATATATACACATGGAATACATAATTCATACGTGCACATATATGGGCGCCTCCTGCATCCCGCAGTGGATTTAGTCGTAAATTAAGATGTTTCAATGGAGTTGAGTTCTTATGTAAGAGTCCATATACAATTCCAGCGACTCCGCTCTCGCCAATCTTGTTATTCGCCAGATGAAGTTCCTTGAGGCGTCTGTGCTTAGTCAAAAATTCACCAATTGCATGTGCGCCCGTGTCGCTAAGCTTGCAGTGAGACAAATCCAGGATTTCAATCTTGCAAAAAGCAACAAAAATTTCTTTAACACAACCGTGATACATACCGTGCGCAACAACATTAGCAAGACCTTAAAAAGTATATGCAGCAACAAGAATCTTTGTATCGAAGCATAAACAATTTTTGTTATTGTTTCCCTTGTTTTACTCACTCGATTATTTATTGCTATTCCTCGCAAGAGTGCAGCGACACGTGGTTGATCCAGGTTGCTTCTCGTCAGAGAAAATTTTTTTAACGCACAACTGTCACTGAGACCACGCGACAGTTTGACGCAATCCTCCACCGAAAATCTTAATATACAAAATTCATCGACCTTTCCAATTTTGAAATATGTCAATTTTGAGATAAAAAAATTCTTACTCAAAATCTCGCCACTCGAAACCGTCATTCATGTATATCATCCCAAAATTTATATACAATTCTTGAAGTTGATGAAACTGTGGTAAGATCAAATTTAATGGTATATGGTGCACAATCAATTCTGTTGCTGGTAATTTGTCCTCGTCTTCCTTGTCTGACCCGATTGATAAGATTCTGTTGAAATAGGATATATTTATATAATTCTAGTGTTATTGATATATGTATATATATATATATATATATATATATATTAATAAATATACCATGCATTATGTATGATACTAGTAATCAATAATCAATTACACTAGAATTCAGGTCGAATCTGAAACGCGATATACTGAGGCCAATTTCATGTTAATTAAATACACAGGGAAACATCTAATTAACCAGGCGTGCCAATTAGGCAGATTTCCAGATGGGTGATTGTATAAGTAGAAAATTATAGGAAGATGTTGAGGAAGGAATTTTGATAATTATTTGTTCCTTTTGTATATCGTCTCCTTAAAACAAATTGTTCTTTTAGTTTATATACTGATTTTTGTTGTTTTTTGTGCGTTTTCAGTTTTTTGTATTGTTCTGGTATATTTTACTTTGTTATATTATACAACAGTCTATTGTTTCATATGCATTTCGTGTTGTATCGCATCTGATTGATATGCATCAGCACGACGTTTCTATGGATTTTTAGGTTGACATACAACAGTTGTGAGGATTGACTTGAGTTTGTACGACTGAGGCAATTTTGTTGTTGTATACAATAGAAGTTGAAAATTTTGTGACAAAACGTTTTATCGAAAAATTGTTATTGTATACAACCGTTGTATTCCAATGTTGTTTAATTATTGTACTGTCTTGTTTTATGAGAAAACAACTTTTTTTGTAAAGACAACAACAACTGACTGTTGTTTGCTTGTATCATTGTGACGTTTGCTAACAAAATTATTAACCACCAGCCAATCTTACTTGCTGGGTACGAGACGTCGAATTTTCAATGTGTGGACGTAATTTCGCACCAGGCTGATTAAGTTGTTGCAAGCTTCTTGTTGTCCCTCGAAGAAAGCAGGTTCGAGATTTTCCAAATAATCAGCAAAATGGCGTTCGCAATAAAGTTGACGCCAAGAGTTGCCATGCTCGCCAGGATTGTTATGCGTCCACCAATAAGGAATGAACAATTAAATGGCACAATTATTTATAAAAAATTCTTGCAATTTCTTTTTTTTCAACAATTTTACTTTTTATTCAGGGCAACTTTTATTTGCCAATACCGCAACGAATTGTGCTAATTCTTGAAACTCGTTAAGTACCTGTCTTTAGCGGCTCGTTCCCAATAATGCTCGTAAGGAATTTTTACGATGACCAGCTCGAATGGCAAATCGGTTGGTAGCATTTCTACCAATGTATATCTGTCGACGCAAGTTGGCAAACCTTCCAAAATTGGATAATCTTTCCATCCCTTGACCAATACTTGCAAAGCAAGCACTTTTATTTCTGGTATCACAAATTCGTCCCATTTCTCATCCTCGGCGCGGATGGACCGGTTCTGCTCATGTGGAAGCTGAATTGTTTGAAGCGAACATCTGCATACGAGAATAACGAGACTTTGCAGTTTGAGAAAAGCATTTCGTATAATTTTATGCTAACTACGTGAATTCTTATATTATATATATACCAAGCTAGCTAGGTCAAACGCATCAACTGAAGTTGGTTCTGTCATAGAAATCAGACTAAAGGGTTAACTTCAGTTTGGTGCCTTTGAGCTGAATAAAAATACATATATGTATAATATATAAAAATTTACCTGTACGCTTCAAAAGTATTTTTTGGTATTGTATGTAAAATCCTCATGTGGCTTTTTCAAAGTTTAGCTAAAAATATATCAGAATCATATAGTATACACTTTTATAGAATAATAATAGTATGGAATTTGATAAAAAAATTCTTTTGGTCAATTGTTTCCAAATTTGTTTTTTTATATTCTATTAAAGTGACGTATTAAGCAATTGTTATATGAATCTTTTTTTTTCTTTTTTTCCTTTTACAGGAATGTCCCGAGGGAGTCGTACACGAGGACTCGTTCAAGGACATCTATGCGAAATTCTTCCCTCACGGCAGTAAGTTCCAATTGATTAATTATCGAATGTTTTATTAATCGATTAACAATGCACTCTTATTGCCAATTTCAGACTCGAGCCTCTACGCCCATTACGTGTTCAAGGCATTCGACGTTAATTGCAATGGGGCTATCAGCTTTAGGGTAATTAATTTAATTTCCTCTTGCAAATTTGTTGCTTCGAAAATAAAACGAGCATTCTTTACGCGATCGTCATTTTTTCCACTCTGGATGCCAAAAACGTATTTCCCTTGGGTTCAAAGAGAGAAAACAAATTAATTAATGAAAAAACAAATTTCCAACCGTTCATTAGCTTCACTTTAAATGCGAGCAGACATGTCATAGAAATGGCTCGAGGCAATTTGCGAAATTAAATATTTTAATAACAAACTCGAAAAGTAAATTGCATGAAAAATTGTATAGAAAATTTACTTTTACAAAATTTCCATTTTATTCAGTTTATAACAATTGATAACGGCAACTGCTGATAAGCTATACATTGATCCCTGCATTTTCGTTGACGTTAATTAAAATTCCCCCCATGTATATATACACATAATCCATATTCTATCAGATTTATTGATAATTTATTTTAAAAAGCCCAGCTCATTATCAGTGCTGATAGTGGCGTTAAAGATTCAAAAGATCCATACGTATATTCACACAGTAGTATATAATTATAATGACATACAAATTAGCTCCTAAATATTTTATTATTGTTATTAAAAAGAAACTAAATAACGAATTGCAAATTTTTGTCAATTGACATTCCTCATGCATGCAAAAGTCACTTGATTTTTTTTTCCTGAAACGAATGGACCAATATTGTTTTGGAAATCACCACTTTACTCGTTTAAGGCACTGAAAATAAAACTGAATGTTAAGAACTGAAAGTTGCTTGGAATCATCCCCTACGGTATTCCTTGATGGGTTCAGAGTCTGATAAAGCGAAATGATAAAGAAACAGTAATATGAGAATCGGTGGGCGAAGTAAGGGAAAGTCGGAATATGTAAAACGAGTGTTATTATTATCTTTGTCCCTCCTTTCACCCTACGACTCCTTTCTTTCTTGTAGACGACATTTTTCACATGACTGAAATTTATGCCCCTAATATATAAGAGGCTGTGCTTTTTACTTTCTTATACGGATGACATTACCGTGTGTCGTAGCAGTTGTGGGGAATTACGTGTTACGGATGTGACTGTACTATGGGTACAGTGAATTTTAAGTGTGACTGTAGTATTAATTTGAATTTTTATTTTAATAATATACTGCGACGTTTTATTAATTTTTATTGAATTTTTCGTGTGATTTTTCTAGGACCTTTTAGTCACACTGTCCACCCTCCTTAGGGGGAGCATCTACGAGAAGTTGAGGTGGACTTTCAAACTTTACGATATTAATGGGGACGGCTGTATTACCAGAGGTGAACTTGGCGAAGTCGTAATGGCTGTGCACGAGCTAATGGGTCGTAGACACCATGTCGAAGAGGACAAAAAAGCACGGGAACAATTGGATCGTGTCTTCCGGAAGCTTGACCTCAATCAAGACGGTGTCATAACTATTGAGGAGTTCATTGAGAGCTGTCTAAAGGTAAAAGCATTCCGTCCGCTTAAAATGACTTTCTGTCAAAGACAACAAAAGCTTGGCGAACAACAATTCGTACAATACAAAACTGTCAACCGACAGGCCTACATAGTTGCGGAGATTGTATGACAATACTGTTGTATACAATTTTTTGTTTGGTCAAGTCTTCATACTTGTATCAAGTACAGAGATTTTATATTAAAAAAATATTGTTGTTGTTAATTCTTTTAAATTTGACCCGCAGAGTCATCCGTGGCAAAAACCATTAATTTGAGTCGACAACAAATTTTGTACGGAGGAAAGGATTTTGTAAAATGTTAGATATTTTTTGTTTGTTCGAGGTAATCCCATTATCTCTAGTTATTTGTTTCAGGACGAGGTGATCACGCGTTCCCTGGCGATGTTCGACTGTGCACTTTGATCTCCGGCCGAACCCTCGCCATCGTTAATGGCGATACCACCGACGCTACCGACGCCACTGACGCCAACGACGCCCGTCACAGCGCCTTCGTCATCGACGCTCTCCACGACGTCGCTCTCATCGTCACCGCCACCGCCACCGCCATGCTACTCGTTGCTGCCACCGGTACCACCGCTACCGCCTCCACCGCCACCAGGATACACAGCTCGTGATCATGAGCTTTATCTGCTCCTGGCAGCTCATTGGTGGGATCAGAGGGACGCTCCCCTCTTCTGCTAAGGTATCGACGAACAGTCGGGAGCGATGAAAAATATCAGGATAACAAGAGCAGAATTCCACGTGGGTGCACACGATTTTATGAGATCCGATCAACTCGAGTTGACTCTGGATCGCGTGGCATCTTTAGATCCTGATCGAGCACGTATGCGCGAGCCGTCGAATAAATTGTGTGACGTGCTAATTAATTCACCTAGACAATACAGGGGACGACAAACCACTCGTTAGCTCAGAATCTGCATTGACTATTGAGTGTGTGTAATTAGGACGCTCTTGTAACGGCAACTACTGTGTTATGTTTTCTTCTTATCGACGGTGCTGATGGCGAATTACCGACCGAGCTTGGAAATATCTGTTTTACCATCTGACGGTATTTCGGTTAATTTGAAGCCCTTGTGAATTCATGATCTTTCAGGAGCGGTCCAGTTTCACATGGATAAACTCTGAGCGGAATTAGTCTACGCGATGTTAAATAATACAATCGTAAATCTATACGGAAACACGATCATCTTTACACGGTTAACTATACATGGCTTAACTTAACACGGGATAGAGGCAGATTGACTTCTTCGGTTCCTTGATTTTGTGCTTGTATTTTTTATGAGCAACAAAATAGTGGAATTTTGTAATGGCAATTTACACTAGTGAAGTCAAATTACATAGAAATTAGCAGCAATGGTGTGGGTAGTACTGCGATATCAACGGGGTCAAGGTTTAACTGTGGATTTAGCATATCTGAACCGAGATAAATGCAAATCGAAGAGTGGTAATGTCGATACCTCAATTACTGTAAGATATGTGTGTATACCTGAACGTGGTCGACGATTTTAATTACCTAAACCACCATTAATGGTCACTAGCAATCTGACCAAGTCCTGAGCTAATCTAACCCAGCCTAACCTAACCTATCCTAACTATTTACAAGCCCATCGGAGCAGCTGTCCGAGTGAGGACGATTCTTTTTAATTAAAACACCATCAGGATCAATAATAATGTAAATCAATAATAATGTCAAATCAAGAGGCCGGAGAAATCGTAATCTGTCCTTATTCCGTGTAAGGTTTTGCATTTAGAGATAACCGTGTAGAATTAGTCCGTGCAGAACTGGGGCACTTATAGAATTTCTAAATATCTGGTGTAGAGTTATTCCGTGCAGAATTCTTTCGGCCGAAACTGGGGAGCTCCTGTTCAAAAAGTGTATCGAGCGTCGATCCCGAGCACAATTCCGAGGAAGGAGACTGTTAAAATTGGCCAGTTGTCAATGTCGAGTTGAATAAAAAAAATAAGAAACGTGAATGATCGCGTGCCAAATCCAATCAGGAGCATTGTTTCGTTCTTAGGTGCTAAGCCCATCTTGATAAATACTAGAGAAAAATAAAAAAAATATGCGCGGCTGTGAATACAAGATCGTCCAGAGCCAAAGGACCTCGTTAACGTGGGTCCTTGTAAGAATGGTCGACCACGATACAATAAAGTAACGTATAAAACTGACGGTATAAATCGTAATGGTATCGTAATATAATGTAACATATTATGTAATATTATGAGAATCGTAGGAATATTGCGAGCATCTTCCTTCGGAAAGCGCACGGAACGAAATATGTAAGCGCGAATAAAAATTCGTTATTACCCAAGGACAAATACGTAAATGGTATATACGATTTCGTGAGACTCTGTTTTACCGACAGTGCAGGCCCGAAAAAAATATCGTTTGCACAAATCAGTATGTCAGTTTCATCTGAGAAACCGATTGGATAAATACAGTCGATCGAAATAATTGACACGATTTACGGCGTTTAGGTAATTAATAGAAAAGCCGATTAGTCAGGTCGTCGCGCGAACAAAAATTTTCGGTGCAACGAAGCGATGTAATTAGCATTAGAAAAGAAAATTAATTAATATCGGGCACACTGAGGCCAATGAAATTCGGTCGGTGTCCTCGAAGAATTTCATTGCGTTAGAAAAATAAATTCACGACGCGCGCATGCGCCGTGGATCATTATCAACAACCGCTTAGATCGGTTGATTCTTTTGAGGATCCAAAAATCTTTTTTTATAATTTTTTTTATTTTTCATGCGTGAATCTGCACGGATGCGGGCTAACAAGCCAATTGGATTCTCGTAGGAGGCGGTTATCAAAAATCCATTGTAACGAAACACCAAATTGCACTATAGCGTTAATTCGTAATTAATATTCTCTTCAGGGCTATCGATAAGAACTTATTGCGCGTTGTGGGAAAATTTTGAATTAAATGAAAAGTCAGCGATATTATTAAGATTCTCTTTGGAAATTAATCCCCGTGCTGATAATAGAATCTTACTGAGTGCTCCCGTGAAATTGACTTTACGAATGGAGAAACGGACAGTGAAAGTCCTTATTTATTTATTCGCGGAAATTATGAGTTGGTTTTATCAGTGAGTGATAACGTATATACGCGTTCGTTTATCAACCGTGACATTTTTCATCTGATAAGACAGTACATTGACTTGTACGAGCATACGTGTTGCATATGAAGAAGTTTTGAGTTGAACGAACTTTTACGTGAATTGGACATAGATTTGATTTCTTTTTCATAATTCCGTATTGGCATTGGCACAATTTTTTGTTCTCTTCTTTAACAAACGCGTCTTTTGCAACTTTCTTAGAATCAAGTTCGCACGGGGCACAAAAGAAATTTTCATAAATTTTCATTTTTCTACGAATATTTAATATTTATATTAATTAATATTTGAGTTTTGCTTAATGCAAATGTTTCTCCAGCAATACAGCAATAATTTCACTAAAGCATTTAATATATTTCTGTTTTCATTCCGCTCCAATGTTTCACCATCCGCATATTAATCATTCTGTTTTTCGATATTTGATTGCGATATCGATTATCACTTAGCACGTGTCACAGAATAGGTTATCAGTCAAAAAAAATCACGTAGCTTGTCAGTTCTCAGAATTGCTAAACACATTATTGATTACAATAAACAACTGCTCACCTTATGTTCTATTTTGACAGACGACTAGGTAGCGACGATATTTACTCAAAACTGAAAATCCAAAATACAAGTTTTTCAAAATCTATTGCGAAACAATAGTTGATACGATAATGACAAGATTCATCATTGATACCTGCGCTGTCTCTATGCCAACAACCACAACAAGATGGTCGTTGCTAAGAAACGCAAAAAACATTTCAAAGCATTTCCATAGCAACGATAAATCTATCATGAAAAATTTCGAAAATATAATAATAATTTTATGCATAATTAGACTGATTAGAATTATTAATCATTCGATTACAAACATTCTATACGCACACTCGTGATCCTTATGTTAAATACTATGCTTGATACAGATCGATTAAATATATAAATTATTTTTTTTCCAAATTTAATTCTAATTAACAATCTGCAACTAATATACCTGCGAATTTATTGAACTTAAGTATAAGCGACTATTTGTTAAATTTTTATATTTATCATAATACAAATATTTTACCTGTCTACTGTCACGGATATTAATCAAAAATTATTTGGGTCGAAACATACTGAAAGTCTAAATTATATTGAACTCAAAATTGTTATATTACGCTCGCCAAAAGTTTTCCCTAATCTATCGTGTATCGGTATACACTTTAAAAAACTTTGAACAATTTTGAAACTCGTTTTTGTTCATATACTCAAAAAATTAACCACGACTATCAGGAAGCTAATTAACAAATTTTTATCAATATCGTCCAATTTTATCTCTGCTATTAAAGTTTTTTATGAACGAACGCTTTTTGCATATACATATACAAAGGTCATTATATACACACCTATACATATATATACTATTCGAAATTTCAATTCATAAAATTAACGCATTTTTTTTTAATTTTTAATGCGCGAAAATACAGACGGGAGAAATTGTTAAGAAGTATCATTATTATTATCAAACAAAATTTTCGCACACCCTCACGTCACAGATTTTTCATGCATAAATTACATATGTAAGTGTAAACGTACGAAATTTTCTGCCTATGCAAATATTTATTGATGGTGAATCTGCAGGGTAATCAAAAAAATTTTGTTAATTATTTAGCACACGCTTCACGTTTCTTCCTGGTCCAGCTATAGAATTGAGACTACAAAATGATAACAACATTGTATATTAGAATCCAAAAACAACCGGCAACATCGCGTCTTGTGAGTTCGAAGATTTATGTAATTATTATATATACCAAAAAAAAGCAACAGTAACAACAGCAAAATATAACTCTGACTCGAAGAATATTAAGAAGTTACAAAACAAAAAAAATATAAATTGGTATTAATACGAAGTGACGTAATTTATCAAACCAGATTTTTTTTCAAATTTAAAACCACCTTAGCATGATTTTTAATTTATTTTTAATTTTCAACTGGACTCTGCATGCGTTAACTTAATAAAGACAAGGTATCATTAAAAGAGTAGCGACGCGCAGATCTTTGTTAAAGCTCGGTTACGTTATTAATAATTATTAATTAACTGTTAATTACGATCACGATTATAAGGGTGATACCGTAGCGGTGTGGGTCTAGCCCAAACTGAAATTTAGTCAATTCGTTAGGTTAGAACATTAATGAAAATGGGTTTAAGGCCGGGTGGCTGTAAAAGATTATAATCCTAAGCCGGGAAATAATATATACGATTAGATCTATAAATAATATAAATAGTTATTTAGTTTAGCGAATTAAAAGAGGAGCTGCGTTGTTGTTGTCAAATACTGCCAACTTCGTGTGTAAATATCATGCATCATAAAAAGAATTAGATCGCGCGATCAATGTACCATTTTAAATTGACACCTTATATATAATCGTAACGACAGCAGCCTTGAACAATTGTTTATCTCCTGCAACAACATCAGAAACAATTTTGTTCTTGTTGATAACAGCCAGTCGCGACAAATTATTGTTACGCGTATATTAGAACATTATTTTTGTTGTTGTCATTGCATAAATCATTACAATTTTTTATCTCGAAAAGCACGAACTGGTTTTTTTCATTTTTCGTGACATTCGACGTCCGCGGGTCAAAGTTCGCGAAAATTAAAAAATTTTATTCCTGATCATCCTAGATGATTCCTAGAAGTGCATAGAGACGATATGATAATAATATTAATAATAATAATTAACAACAATCCCCCCAGCGTTATCATCAAGCAGTGCTACAACTGACACAGTGACTTTGATGTATACTATTTCCTTTTAGTAAGTTCCTAGCTGAGTAGGGGTCAAGGGTTATGGCTATCGCGTAGAACGTGATAAGAAGTATGTATGGTATAGATGAGGGTTGTATCATTACTTTAAATATTTCACCACTGGCTGGATCAGTGATTCGATGATTTGGTAATGCGACAATCAGTGTAATTAGTGTTTTAAAAAATTGCAAAATAATTGACAGTAACTTTGTATTAACTAAGGGATACGAAATTAAAGAAAATGGATATTCAAAGAATGTAAAAATTTTAACTTATCGTAAGTCTTATTATTGTGATGACTTTCAATGTTCTGCATTTTAAAAAATAGTTGAGGTTTACATCATTGTTTTTAATTGACGTTATCAAATTTATATTTAATTTTAACGAAGAGATAGGTACGATAACTCTTGGATATAATATTATGATAATGAATATGTGGAAGATAAATTATTTTAATTATTATTAATTATGTACCAATGATACAATAATCATGTGTCAATCATCGCCTAACGAATCGCTGCTCCAATCAGCTAAATGGCCAATTGATGACTTATGTACAGTCACGGTGGAATTATGATAACGATAATCTGATAACCATTTATGGTTACCGTTTAACTCATATCGCACAGTGTGGTGTTTGAATGCGGATGATTTCGTACTATCAAAATAATGAGTAAATAAATAAATAAGAATGCAAATTTGCGATAGCTCAAATACCATTGTATCTTTGGCAGTTTTCCGGAAGAATGAGAAAAATCAATAAATGTTAATTACATCTAATGAAAATTTCCTAAATTCTGATCCTCTGGGTTTTCTTTTCAATTTGTGCATGAAACGTTATATTTTTGATAACCCGGATCAAGTGTCGCGTTGGTATGAGAAGTCAGAAAATCCATTTTCGCCATGTAACTAAATGCGAATCTCATATGTACTGGAATCTGGTTTCCGTAATATGAAGACAATTTGAAGAAGTTATCTCGCACGCGGTTTCCTGATTTGAGGTAAAAGGAGATGATTCTTCCGAAGATAATCGAAAATCAGGTTGAATAATAGTTTCAGATCATTTGGAGTTTATTGCTTTTTCGTAAAAATTCCATCGAGCTTCTACGTCATTGCCAATGACGTTATTTTTGACCAATCCTGAAGTTTGTCATTGTTCGGGCATTAGCAATACCGGGTAAACAAAAAATAGTTATGGTACGGTTAGTTTTCTAAAAAATGGTCAAACAATGCTTTTTGCTTCCGATTGTGTTTTGCCTTGTCAAATTTACTCTTCATTCGCTTCCGGGCGTCAGTCACAGTCACATCGGTGTGTTCAGACTTTTGTTTAATAAACTGTAAGTGCAAGTTTTCTTAACTAAATTCAATCGGACATCAGATACTTCCGTCTTCATCTGCAAACAAGGTAAGACCATCTTATATATTGTATTATTTGGTGGTGGTAATCGACATTATCAGGATCATCCTTTTTTTTAAGAAAATCTATTCGTATTTCCTTTAAAATTGGAATAGCCCCAGACTTGAGTACATTGAGACTGGATAGAATTCTTTTCCCTTTTCTGGATCTTCACCGGATGGAATTAGTTCTTCATCCAGATTCAGACATAGCATAAGTAACAAAAGAGACAAAAGAGTGGACAAACGAGACATTAGTAAACGAGGATTTATAAATTCGATTTTTGTGACTTGTACCAATTATCATGGAACTTCAATTTGATCTCATTGCGGAAAATACTTTTTTATTTGATATCCAAACAGCAGCTTCAGCAGTGACCTATTTCTATTTTGAGATAGGGTCGTTTTTTGTTCTCTGTTATACAATCTGACATATGTTGAAAAGAATAAACTTCTAGTCAAATTGAAAATATTTCATTGAATATTTTGCACTTTCACTGCCACTTTTGCCCACTGTGTGGCGCTGTAGTCATAGGGGACATGGAGGAAGTAGTCAAAGATTTAAATAGGGTAGAAGTACCGTTTTTGGCCATCGATTTGTTCCATTTTTGGCCATATTCATTACACATAAATGACGTAGATGGCCATAAATGGTGAAAAAGTGTTTTGAGCATCAATTATTAAACAATTAGGTATTTTAAGCATTCAATTTTCAATTTAAAATATGCTTCAGTCATACTTTCGCATCTCGTTTCTTGATTGAATAGATTGAAAGTAATAATGAATTAATATAGCAATTTTTACTATGGCCATTAATGGTACAGTGGCCACAAACGGTACATTTACCCTACATATTTTTACATTAGCAACAGCACTAATGAGATACTAATTGTAAGTAGAGTTTAATCTTATGTGGCTTTGCTTGAAGACATAGGGAATTTGCTGGAACCAGTATAGAAACTTTTGATGGGGTTGAAATGCCATATCCCCATAAAAAATTGTAATTATTGACTTTTATTTACACGTTCAAAGAGCAAGATACGAAATATAAAATTTAGTTCTATGTAACACTGAGTTTACAGGACGGATATTTTGACGAATTTCGAATTTCACAAGGAAAATTACATAAATCGTTAACATTTCTCTCCTGCCACTCATGCTGACTTTAATAAGTGTAACATTACTTAATGTTAAACGTTCTAAGTTAATAGTGCATAAATATGCTGTTTTTGAATAAAATAATTTGCAGTTTTGTTCACGACCCAATTTGACGTGTGTCCATAGAGATAGTAATATAATAAATTTCTGTAAATCCAGTGTTAATTTATATACAATCAGTGCCATCGAGATGATTCAAATGATTCCATTCCTTCTGCTCGCAGTCGATTGAGTATTGGCCTATAAATATCTTGCGTAAATGGCAGAACCATACCTCTCTGTTGTATTTCTCCTATAATCAGAAAGGAAAGAGCAGTGAAATAGATAAGCAATTTATATTTCAAAGACAGTTAATTAAATGGCTCACCATCCAAAACCATCTTAACAGCAATGGCTGCAGGATATCCAACAGCACGAGCCATTGCAGAGTGTCCTTTTGGATCACCGTAAATAACCAAATTAATTCCTTTATCTTCTCTTCTATTATCAGGCCAAAGAATACCAATGTCATGTCTCAAAATAATCAAGTCCCTTTCGTTCTTTTCAAAGCATAATTTCTTTGAAAGGTAATAAGTCAGAGTATCCAACGGTGTGTTCATCTTGACAACTGGATCATCGTTCAAAAGTCCTAAGTCTTCAATGGCCTGAACACGTACTTCGGAATTGACACGTTCTGCCAATTTCCACTTGAGATTCTCATAGAATATATTGTCGTTTTCCAAACCCAGCATATTGCATATCAGTGACCTCTATACAGGGTGAAATTTTTGTGTATGAGGACGGTGTATGATATAAAAATTGGATGATTTCATCTATTATTGACCTACCCATGTGATGTCTGGTCCATTGGGATGCAAAATTGGATGAGGATTTGGATCAATTAATCCCAGAAATTGCATTCCTTGAATTGTATCTGTGAATCCGCGAAATCTTAATGTACCACGTAATACTGTTGATGCATTTTGAATTCCGTATAGTTCCTTGTAGACTGTACTGTCGCGGTTTGGAAATCCTTCCAATGCAAAACCAGGTAGAAAGTCCAAATTTTGTACAGTGGACATGAGGTCACCGCCCCCTGATATTTCAACGATCTAAAAATTAATTCTTATTATGATTTGAATTACCAAATGAGGCTGGCAAAACTTTCTTTCTTTCTTTCAAAACTACTTACTTGACCTTCGTGCAAATACTTTGCTGGTGCCAGAGTGTTCAACAATGCTCCTCGAGGTGACCAACTGAATTTGTACCTGAGAGGATTGTACGAACATTCTGGAGCAGGAAGACCACCGCACCATGAAATAAATGAATCGATTTTTCCTCCTGCTTGACGAATATCATCAAAACATTCCAGAGCTAGTAAATGATCTATACCAGGATCCAGTCCAACTTCATTTAGTATGGTAACACCTGCTGCTTCTGCCCTGAATGAAACAATTTGTGAATTAAAAGCTTATCCAATCCAACTAATACTACTTAAAAATATTTGACAAATCATCAAAATCAATCATACTCTTCATGAAGCGCTTTAACGTCTTCGTTCATATAGCTGGCTGTAACCAAATGAGTTTTTGTCTGGATACATGTTTTTGCTACAAGATGATGAAGTGAATATGGCAATAAAGATACAACAACATCCGCAGAGTTAACAACCTCATGGAGTGTATCAGGCCTGTCGAGAACATTAAGAAATACAGATTCGACTCCTGGATATCTATTGGCAAGTGCATCAGCTTCATCCTTTAGTTGTGAACAAACGGTGATCCTAATTTTGTCGTCTCTGTGTAAATACTCTACCAAAGGTGCAGAAACGTATCCAGCACCCAGGACCACAACCTAAAAACACATGAGAACAAGATCAGCAGTTGAATTGACATCTTGAAGTAACATGATCAACAAGTTGTTGTTTCACCTTTTTGCTAGAAGATTCAGAATCGTCAACCTTATGTTTACAGCGCTGATTGACTTGCCTCAGTTCCTTGATATATTCAAAATTAGGTGTCAACTCTCCGTTGGAAGCAATAATGGCGCCGTAGACAGCTGGAGTGAATCCATGATCATCCAATGGCTTCTTAGCATCTGACCTGATGATGTCAAGTGCATAAGGATACAATAAATCGCCAAAGAAGTCCGTTGCTTCTTTTGGGAGTTGAGTGGGCATGTTGTCTATCGAACAGACAAGAACGCCAGGTCCTTTGAAGGATTTGGTATCCTTGTTGCGATCGGCATCGTAAAGACAAAATGGCGTGTCGATGGTCGTGCATTCATTCATGAACCTAGAACAATGAATTTTTATAAAATAATTACTGAATCGTTGCAACGCAGATAGAACTTTTTATACTTACTCAATGCTGCCACCTGGGTCGGCAGAAATGTCACAAATTGCCAACATTCTATGTGGCAATGCTGGGGCACCAACGCTTATCGGCAACCATGGCGTGTAGGCAGGTCTCAGTAAATTTTTAGCGTCGGGTATAGTAAGCAATTTAGGGGAATCCACAGCCCAGTATATCCCGTTGATGATAACAGAAGCATACGGTGCTATTTTTTTACTGAAAGTCGATATGTATCTTTCCGGATATTTGTCATATTCCTCAGAATCAAACCCGCCGCCCTCCTTCCTCTCTAGGTGATGTCTCCGTCTGATCTCGCAGCCGTAAATCTTGGTTGTGTCTTATAAGAAAATGATAAGCAGTCTTGTACACTTATTTTTAGGAAAAAGGATTCTTTCGGAATTCAAATTTACGAATTGTGCTGGAGCTCATTACCACCGTGTTCTGCGACCTTCCTCAGGGACTCGCGAGCGACGTACTCATGAGGAAGCTCCTGGAAGACTTCCTGTCCACCTTGACTGACGTTTCCACTTCCGGTGAAAACGAACGTAAGTGGTCCAATAGATTTTGGCATTGCTCCCAACGCTATTTCGTATCCAGCATCTCTTATTGCTTGCCGTGCCATTGCCGAGTCCCTGTAATTATGCGCTGGACCAATGTGCTGGGAAATAAAAAAAAATAATATTAAAAACGTTGGATCTTTGTACGCATATAATGAAAAATATTATTTTTCTTATTTTTTACCCAGAATCCAACTATTATTCAAATTTGGGGTCGTACCACGACGCCTTGTACATCATTCATGCAATACATTACCATAAATGGTGTATGGTGTCCCAAAGCCAGCAATCTCAGTCCTAGACCATGAAGAATATTGACCATACCAGCAACGCCAGCATATTTTCCAAAAGCTACCACACGCTGACCCTGAGCATCGGTTAATTTTTCAAAATCCAGCAGCCTAATGTTCTTCTCCAATATTGCATCCAGCAAAGGCATATTGCTTTCCTGGGCTTTGATCGTGTGCGAAAAGAAGCAATACGTTTTGTTCGGTATCAGCTGATCAACCGGAACCTGCTTGACGCCAAAGATAACGGAAGCTGTACTGATGTCTTCTTGTAACGATGCACCAGCGGAAAGGTAAGCCTGGGCCGGATATGCTCTTCTGTTGCTGGGTTGCACAATAACTTTGACACCAGCACGTATTAATCGGCGAACATTTGACGGTGCCAGTGGTGCACGTCTTTCCCATACCGATTGATCTTCCCTTCTGATGGCAATTACTTTGCCTTTTAAACTCTATTTAAAAAAAGAACAAAGAACTATTTAAAAAGAGAACACGTCAAAACAACGTCTCTTATAATCAAAACCTAAGTAATAAAATTATCGTTTCAATTGACTGCAATAAAAACATATTTCTTTTCGAAGATTAATTTACTCAACGTTTCACTGACGTTTAAGCTTATTCAGCTCGTCGTAACATCCTTCAAAAACAATTATAGCGCTTATCGTGTTTTTTTAATTATTAAAAGGAATGCATATCGTTATAAATTTTAGCAACTTATAAATCGATGGATATTTATTATTATAGATTACGCACAGATACTTACACTAAGAGGTCGCGTGTGTTGAAATATAATTGACGGCACGCACGAAACATTTTTTTTAGCATAATTTTTCAACACGTTGTATCTCGAAATCCACATTTCACTTTCTTTTCGACACTACGGGTCTATTTTGTTGTTGTTTTTGCAATAGATACTTTGTACTTTATAATAGAGTGCAACATTTATTTTTAATATGCTGATTTTGATTACTGAACATATATGCAATAGTTTAGTCGATCACGAGTATTCATGGACCGAATCTGAATCCGTGACTTATTGCTTGCAATAATCGTATGACTGCCGTTCAAAGGCTTTGCTTTTCTTTATCTGAATGTACGGTGATTGCGATAATGTAAATTCTATAGGTCAGGGGTTGAAAAGTATTACAAAATTTATGATAAGCCTAATCATGGGAAATAATCCAGGGTTCGGTTGTATTTATATGCTTGATCTCTTCTGTTTTGTTCATCGGCATAAAATGTATATGTATATAGCGAGCTATGCTAATTTGCAAAAAACAATTATTTTGCTTTATTGATTAAGCGACGAACAGGCTGGGATTATTCGCAAAAAATAAATACCTTTTCGCGTTGATCAAGTTTATTATCGTTATGCAAGAATGATTTTTAGATTATAACAGAATTTATATCGTGTGGCTATATGCTTTATTCTTCAGTCTTTTTTTTTATGCAAATTAGTGAGTGTTTATGACAAATGGAAATATTTATTATTAGTTATTAATATTATTGTATAATTGAAAATTTATTACGTCGAAGACACTAATATCACATTGTGTTGTTTGATAAGGTTTCGTACATTATATTATTGGTTTCTGTTCGAAGGGGAACAAGGAAATAATCAGTACGCAAAGTATATCAATAATGCTTTGTTAATTTGGCTGGGCTTTGATGGATAAATACATTTTGTTCTTGATTGTTTGTTTTGTGGGATTAATCTTCTTCAATATTTGCGTCATAATGTTAACTAGCTGCTCCGAGGTGAGGCCTGTTTTTTTGGATTTGAATTTTTGTAAAAGCTCGGTGGTTGTCATTGGTTTTCGCATTAAGTATCGTCTCACAGCATCTTCCGTTATCCCGGACTCACTGTAATTAAAATATGTATTGTGATTTTCTATAGTAACTCGGATCGGTTAATTGACATTTAATGTCATGAATAATTATTTAATTTACCTGGATCCAGGTATGTACGAGGTTGCTGGTACTAAGTTGAAATTGTCTAACTTTAATTTCTTTGCTTGTGACAGATCTGGTGAGCCTGATTGCTTCCTTTTCAGAAGATCAGCTGATGAACTTGCAGCAGGTATCGGAGTTCCGGATCTGGAACTTTGTGCGCTATTTGGTTTTTTGTTATCTTTTTCCTTAGGTACATCAGAATCAGAATCAGAATCGCTGGAAAAGTCACTGGAGGAATCCTTTCCAGGACTAGATTTCTTAGATTCCTTCTTCTTGGACTGTTTCTTCTTTTTCTTTTTGTCCTTCTTCTTATCGGTGTCCTTACTAGCTTTGTCTTTTTCCTGAAAAGATATAGGCTAAGCTTTAAAGTTGTCTTCGAAGGTGTGGATAGTACTGCATCGTAGCTTACTAAGCTTACCTTGTCATCCTTTTCTTTGTTTTCTTCATCCTCATCCTTGTCCTCTTCGCCATCTTTCTTCTCCTCCTCTTCGTCCTCATCATCCTCATCCGAAGCAAGTAATTTTCTAAGTGCATCTTCTTCAGCGACGGATTTTATTTCTTTTTGTTTTTCTAATTCAGACTCTGAATCAGAGGAATCTGATATGTAATCACATTCTCGACCTTCCTCGTCTCCGTCATCACTTTCTTCAAAGGCTTCATCATCGGATGCATTTTTTCTTTTCTTTTTCTTCAAAGCTATCGCTGCTAATAAAATTCTTCTATCATATTGCACAGTGGTAATAATATAACGGTTAATATTTTCCTGATATGGTTTATAGTATTACAGATATAAATGCTTTGCATACCTTTACCCTTTTTCGTTTTCTTTGGATCCTCTTCTTCATCGGATGCTTTCTTTTCTTTCTCTTCTTCACTGTTTGAATCGTCATCGTCACTGTCCATCCATTCATCCATTTCCGATATCTTTAATTCTTTTTCCTTTTTAGTTGGTTTCTTTCCTTTCGTTCCTTCAGCCAGATCAGATTCATCGTCTGCACCCTCTTCATCATTGCGTAATCTCTTTCGTAACATCAATGAGAAGTAATTCATGACTTTATTTCTACGGCTAAATTCTTGTTCTGCTTCCTCTGCACTAAGTGCTTTGTATCTTTGTATAGGTTGGAAGTTGTACCTGCATATAATGATTTTTTAGTTTTTTTCAAGTATCTGCACTTCACCTTGTATCTTTATATACTCACCATTCATGCAACGGAAACGCTTCTATTGCTCCATCTGGTGCATGTGTAAATACATAGTACGCAGCATTCTCAGCAACACCACCCTCTCTAATGCCCTTAAATTTCTTTCCTGTTTTTCCACCAGACTTTAAAATCCACGGCTGATCCTCTGGCTTATATTTTCTACTAGTGATCCCAAACTTCTTTCGTCTTGCTTCTTCTCTCGCATCTCGCCCAAACTCAGATCCTGCTCCAAACTTGGGCATCTCTTCGTCTAATCCTTTATATTCCTTCATATTATTTTCTCGTTCCATTTTTACTTGTGTCCATTTTGAAAAATCAACATTAAGCGTAGCATTGAATCGCATCACATTATGTTTCTTCTTATTATTTCTATGGATAAACGACATTTTAATACAATTCTGTAGCACATATAAGGGTAGCCTTATTTTAAGTAACAAATGTATACATACTTAGGCACACGAATGCTATATTCTTGAACGGATGGTGCAGCAGGTGGCTAAAAGATATTACTAATTAGTTATGTTTGTCTCATATTCTGAAACTGGTAAATCCTACAACTATAAAGCTTTTCAAAGTCCAATTAATAATATACATATGGAAACTTCAATCAGAAATTTCCTAACTTTACACAAAGTTAAACATCGATAGGCATACCTTTGGCCCACCTGGAGTACTCATTCTAATATACGTCAAAGTTCGTCGAGTACAAGAGATTACCAACCAAAATATAAATCACAGAAGTATTTAATTTCAACAAGATCAATATGACTTTCACGCTCTTTACTATTAAATACTCCTAATAACTCTCAATGAGGTTTTGAATCCAGTATATCACCCTGCAATTAAAAAATATGAATTACGTATGGCAAATCACGCTTAAATGATAATAAAAAAATAAATTTAATTGTCACAAAAACAGTCTGCAAATTGCTCAAGTAAAATTTAATTAAAAAACCATATTTTAATAATATCAATGAAAGTCATTACGTACTTCTCACCAGTTACCAGTTGAGTCTAAAGTAGCTGAAGGAACTGAAACATGGAGAATACTTTCAGGATCCTCTTCTGTCATTGGCCAAATTAATGCACAGTAGTCAGTTATTTTTTGACACGTACTCGAAATATCTATTCCCCTTTTACATATTACATATTTTAAATATACCTTGTCATACTGTCGTATATTCAACAATGAATTGGGTTAAACAACAGAACTAGATAGAGGAACAGTACGTTCGAAATAAATAAATCGTTCGACCAGTCTGAACGTTCTATTTCTCTGAGGACGTAACTCTATCAAGTTGGGATTGGCCAATTGCGATATTCTCTATTCCTTTGATCTTGCGCGGGTCTTATGGCCAATTTCCTTCACCTTTGGATAAAATTTATCCCGCGGATAAATTCCCAGTGATTCCCAGGTCATGTTTTAAGAGTTTAACCGCAGGATAATTTTTATCCGAAGGTGCAAAATATAACAGAACTTTTAAAGATTATTTAGTTTGTCAAAACTTAAACAAGAAATGACTTGCTTATCGAGATCATTAAAAATTTTAGGTACCTTATAACCCTATTGATTATTTGGAAAAGAAATATTCTATTACAAATAATTGCTCCAAACATCGAATGGAAACTGTGGAGTAATAAATCAATATTTATGAAAAGAATATCAGAATGACTCAGGACCTTAGCATTGTAAAATAAAATTAAAATAAAAGAAAATTGACAAATCTTTGATTCATAGAATTAAGTCGATACATTCTTTTTGTGCTAAGATTCAAGAGGTCAGAGCTGTAAAAAATAAAAATGTATCTACTTGATACAATTTTTTTATACCTACGTACGTTAGGATGTTTTCGAATTTTTCCAGAAACATTTAAATACGATTTCCAAAAAAAATAACGCTTGCATGAGTGACGAGGATTAATTCACCTACCGATTAATAAATTATTCTTTATTCAGTCTTTACGTAACAATACTATTCGATATAAATATAAAAAATAAATCTAAAAAAATACGGATATTGCCATGTATCAACATTTCATTTATACAAATGAAAAAATTCATTTTCTTCGTGTCCTCAAGCTACGCGTTGAGGTTGAAGGTAATGGCGACGGTGGAATAGTCTACAATGTTAATGAACAATTAATGATTTTATACCTTGCATAATGCGCTAATTATTATATTTTAGTAATAACAAGTTGTATCTACCTCACATGGATCAATATCAGCAGCTCCGTCATCCGATTGAACAAACAATTTCTTTTTACGTGTTGTTCGCTTTTTTTCTGATGTCACTTCAACCGACGGTCGATATTTCATTACCTGTTAATTATAGTACAGACAAACAAGTTAATATACTTTTATTAATTGCAGTATCGTTAACAATTAATATACTCGTTTTTCTTTTCGGACCTCTCTTTTCTGTTTTTCGATTTCTTCTTGTTGCGATTTTATCAGATCGTCATACTTCGCAGCCATTTCTTCTCTGTTCTTTCTAAAAGTTTCCATCTCACGATCTTGCTCAGCAAGACTATTCTTCAGTTCGTCATTCATCTTTCTTAACCGCTCATTTTCAATCTGACGCTCTTGAGAACTTTGTTGCAATAAATCTAAAACCTTGACATTTTGTTCGTATTGTTGTAGGCGAAGTGTCATGCTTTCGATTTTACGATGACACGATTGCTTTTCTGTTTCGGTATCTTTGTATAATGATTCCATTTTGGCCAGAGCTTCCTTCGTTTCAGCTAATTGCCTTAATAGATCCTTCATCGATGCCTCCATTTCTTGGTCTGTCTTGGAATCGGCATTCAGCCGAATCATATTTTTAAGCTCTAAAATTATATAAATGAAGCACAGATATGTAGAAATTCTAGATGCAAACGTATTGGCAAACCATAGCAAATATTCACCCTTTTGTAGATTCGCAAGTTCATTCTCCGTTTCTTGTTCTTTGGTTGTCATTTCCTGTAATTTTGTTGCCTTTATTATGTTTTATTCCAATTTCGTTATTCGTTCTACATAAGACTCTAAGCACTGCCTTTCAATGTACGTTAACATTAAAAAATAGTACAGTGGAATCTCTAATTTTTCGCTCCTTCTATTTGCAGTCCCACCGCAATTCTTTCTTTAGAAATTACGCTAGGCGGAAAATGTATAGTTTCTCTTTTCTCAGTCCCACTTGCACGTTTACGCGAGAGCAAAAATAGATATTGACAAAGGAAGAGAAAAGCTCTGTAAGCTCTGAACTTCCGGAGCCCAAAGGATGGAAAATTAGAGAGAGTTGACTGTTGACTTATTTAAAAATTTCACTGCGTTTCAGGTAAAATTCTATTCTATTATATTTAAAGAAAGAATTACCTTGGCTTTAATTTCATATCTTTCGTTTGCCTCACTTAGTTCTTTTTCCAATTTCTGTATTACCTCCTCGTAATTCGTCTCCTGTAGAACGCCAAAAGTGACTTAATAATGTGAAAAACCAGTTGCGATTATAAAAACAATAATGGCAATTACCTTTGACAAAGCGTTACTCAATTTATCACGAGCTGTTTTTAGATCCTGTGAACGAAGAAAATTGGTTAATGCTAATAACGTTTATGCTAATAAAAATTCTCAAAACATACCTGGGTAATTTGAACTTCTCTATCCGCATTTTCTTTTATTGCTTTTTCCAATTCAGAGATTTTCTTTTCATTCGTGATCACTTTTAACTCTAACGATTCTTTACTGTTTTGAATGTGATTCAATTCAGATTGAATATTCTCTTTCTCCATCGTGACGGATGCCAAGTCTTCTTTTAATGATTCAATTTTACTTTCGTAATCTTTGATTTGCTTTTCACTGTCGCATAACATTTGTTTCATTTCGCTCATAGATTCCTGTGCTTCCAAATTCTCATGCGACTCTTCTTGCTTGCTCTTAAAGAATGAAAAAAAATAAGTAATGGTTTAATTATTGAAAGAATATTGTTCAGTATTTTGTTGAAAAGTTACCCTTCGACATACCATTATTTTTTGTCGAAGAGGCTCTTCGATCTGCAACTGGTCTTCAATCTTTTCTTCTCGCGCCTCGCTTTTAACTTCAACGTTTTGGAAAGATGTAAGAGTGGATTTCTTATCTTGATCAATTATGATCTCCTGTAGCTTAGCCAATTCTTCCATGAGAGATATTTTATCAGTTTCCAACTGACTAATCTTAGTCTGCATATCTACAATAATATTTTCGGAATTGACCAACTTCTTTGTTTGAAATTCAATTTTCTCCTCCAGAACTTCCACAGCTTTGGTTTTCTGTGGTAGATGAATATTTGCATATTCCAATTGCTCTTCCAATTCAGCAATTTGGTCCATGTTTTCAACAATAGTTTTGTTCTGCGATTTCAAACGATTTTGCATCTCCCTTGCGTCGGTTGTTATGGTAATATATTCCTCCTTGGCTTCATCAAGGAACATCTTCAGATTCTTAATCTGTTCATCCTTTTTTTCTAACAGAACGTTCAGCTCTGCTATATAATTACACGCTTCACCGTTACAATCCTTTTGTGCTGCTTCTAGAAGGTTTTTAAGATTCTTGAGTTCTTCTTTCACTATAGCCAACTCGAACGTAGTTTTACTTTTTTCGGCGGACAGTGTATCCTTCGAGTCTCGTATTTCCTTTACTGCTTTTTTCAAAGCTGCGATTGTCGCTTTCAAGCGGATGTTTTCTAACTGTAATTCCTCATTTTCGTCGTTATCGCTATCGTCATTTGCACTGGAATTCGTCCTTTTTCTTTTCCCTAACTGGACGAGTTTATTTTTGTAAAAATTTTCGGTTCTTGCTACAGACCATTGGAGTAAGGAATCTTGTTGCTCCTCTACGCTTTTAATACGGTCCCTGCAAATGAATTGATACAGCACTAGTGAATTTCCGTAGGACAGATGGATCTTCACTGCTCTATAATATTTATAATAATCTACAGAACATATTGAACGGATAACATAGAAATTTGGAATACTTTGAGTACCTCCATTCCACTTCCATTTGAGACATTATAGAACTAAAAGATTCAGCCATTTCCTGTCGAATTTCTAAGTCCCTGTTTAAAGCTGACGAACGCAAAAGCTCTATTTCTCTTCTTAATTTCTCATTCTCATTTAAGGCGTCTTCGTAGTCCTCAAGATAAATCTCTGCGTAGGATTTATGTGATGCTGCAATTGACTCCTGCTCTTCACCTTGTTAAACAAAAGTAATTATATTGATATTATAAAGTACATAACTTAGCCTGAAATAAACAAGGAAGTATTTCTCACTCACTTATACTATTTAAATCTGTGACATCCCAATCTGTACATGTTTTAATGCTTTGCGTTACAATTTGGGAAAATCTTGACGTTGCTACTTTTCGCTTTACCTCCTTTGGTTCAATAATTATCTTCTTTGCAATGGCAGAAAAATTTAGAACATTTTGTGTTTCGATATATAAATCTGGTGAAGGATTGACGTTTACTATCAGAACTAGATGTTCTTTGCCAGATAAAGTTTTCTGAAAGAGTCTCGTCAACTTTGATTCACGAAAGGGCCCAACAATCTCCTGCTTATGCCTTAGGGTTTGTCCTTCGTAGATTGACTTGAGACATCTACCAAGGACTAGCAGACTTGTGTTAATGTTTTGGGCTTCTTTCAAACGGTCACCTACATTCAGAGTCTTTTTTAATCTTTCAGATCCCGCCAAGTCGCAAAATGATAACCTAAATTATAAAAAGCCGATGTCTGAAATTTATCTGGGTGTATTAAATTTTGATCTGTAAACTGTCGTGTCATCACTTACGTGCTTATTTCAACCTTTTCAGAAGCACTTTCTGCATAGTACTTTAAAAGCTTGATTGTAAATATACAGTGAGATCGTGAACTTCTTGAATTCAATGCTGTAGTGGCAACTTTTAGGTTATGCTGGCCTGCCATTAAAACTTGATATGCTTCAGAGGCAGAATTAACGCAAATTGTTTTTAAACCTCTAATGAACGCTCTACCATGATTATCAGTGGCAAGCTTTAATGGTATTCTTCTTTTATGAGGTTCAACCGATAAAAGATCATAGATTGTTTCGTTATAGATTTCAGCAAATGACACCCATACTGAGTATTGAGCATCGATAGAGACACTTTGTTCTTTTGGATGTTCCTGCTCAAGTAATTTTTGCATTTCCTTATATGTATTTGCACAATAATTTCTGTCAATTGACGATAGACATAAAATTTTAGTTTTAGATTCAAGCTCTTGAAGACGCTCACTCGAATTTAAACAGATAACATCACAATAATGTACTGGCTTATAGCATGGCACAGATTTTGAATCAATGTTAGAAAATACAAAATTTAAACTACGTGGAATTATTCCAGGTGACACTGTAGTTCCCTGCAACGTATATGATTTTCCAGAATTAGTTGTTCCATAAGACATGACTGTTGAATTTTGACCAGCCAAAAAATCGATCACTTGCTGTTTAATGGCATTTTCGAAGAGTTCCAATTGGGATATCGTAGATGAAAATGTTTTCGTGAATGTGAATTTTCGGCACACCGTATCACTGTTTTTTGCTCTTTTAAGACAGCTAGCATTCGTATCTACGTAAGGCAGCTTCGTTAACAGTGTTGTTGTATTAAGAATTGTGTATGCTTCTTTTTGTTCTTCCGTTAATTCTATCCTTTTTGGATATGGTTTGAGGCGCAGATAAACTTTTACAGTTTGAGATAACGACGACAAGGATGAGGCGGTATCATCCCTCAAATCTGTTTGTTCATCGTCATAGTGTGATATTAGATTTTTCTTCAATTCATCAGTAATTAATGGCCTCCTCTGACCATATGCCAAAATACTAGGATCTCTGCTAAATAAATATGATATCTCTTCGTGCTCTGTCAGATTTTCTGATGGTCGGATCGAATCCAACGTATTCTCCATCTGCATAAATAAGAACATCATTTATTAATTACATCTATTATTAATGGCAACAAGCATCTAATGCATTTTATATAAAAGGCACTAGAATGAAATAACTACCCCTTTTATAGAAAATACAAAGATTTATTTTTTGACATGCCTAGCGCAGCGGAGCAAACAGATAAACTATTAAGTTCATTAGAGACTTTGCAAAAAATAAAATCAATTTACTTGTAACTAAAAATGACAGTAAACATAAATAGGAACTTGATTCATGTGAGATAGATTTATACTCGATGCATAATACATACTCTCGTACTCTATCAAAGAGTTACATTTGACATTTTTTGTTATTCTCTCCTTGTACTCTTCGCATCTTCAGAGAGAACACTTGTAGATTATCAAAGTTCGTTTAATTTTATATAATGTAATATAAAATTATAATAATTAAGATAGAATTGACTTGTGCATTCTTACAAAACGCAATGTGGGGGTAAATTATTAATTTTAATACCTTTTCCATAGACATCTTTTCTCCTCCCTTATAGCATACAATTATTCTCCAAAAATGATCCAATTAGACAAACACTAAAACGGCCTTAAGTACTTTTCCCTAAGGATCACTAAGCATCAACTCCAATCAACTCTGATCAACTCACACAAAACTGTGCGAAACAGACGGTTATTTTTTGTATTTGAAAACAGGGTGAGCGTTGCTGCTTTCCTCCCATTGGCAAGCAATATTTGAAATTTGAACTTCCTGCCATTACCGCCAGGGTACGACAAAATACTTACAGGAATTTTCATTTCAGCCGGGATATGGCTTAACCTATTGGTTCTGTGTTTCCCGCTTAAATATCTACAGGTATGTAAGCAATTATTCAAATACAATTGTCTATGGAAAAATAGACATAACGATTGAACGAATAAGTAAAAAAGTAATTCTTTATTAAGAGTTTCATACATAGAACGTCACTACAGCAATTTCTTTAAAGATTCGGCAATTTTATCAATTTTAAGCCAATAAGAATTTGCACTTTTTGAAAAGTACAAAAAGTATAAGTAACCAGAACTGATCTATTGTAGAACGAGCTCGAATGGAGCCGAATATTGTCAATGTTCTTGACAAAAACAACCCATAGTTGAAAGCGGGAAATGTTTGTGATTAATAAGGTCTTCTTATGAGATTCTGGTGAGATTAACCATATAAAGTAAAGATTGTATATTTGTTTGTGTAGTAAAATATAGTCTGAAGTTTAAATATTGGTTACACGTTATATGTAGATTATTGAGGTTGCAGTAAATGATGAAAATTGGTACTGACCCAAAGGAATGAGATTCTGTAACTGTCAGAACCTGTCAATTTTGTAGGTGTATTTATTGACAGATTTAATTGATTCTATTGTTGTATCGGTGTTCATATCATGTTTTTGTACTGTTTGTGATCTTGTTTTTGTATATTTTTTTTCAGAAACAATGTCGCGAATAAAGAAGTTGTCTATTCGTGGTATTCGTAATTTTAACCATGATACTGAAACGGAGATACGGTTTATGCGACCTGTTACACTTATTGTGGGACCTAATGGTACAGGAAAAACGACAATTATTGAAGCCTTAAAGTTTGCTACTACTGGTGCTTATCCTCCTGATTCTGGCGCTGGAAAGGCATTCGTCCATGATCCTATAACGACACCTGCATCTATTGTGGGTTTGTTGTTCGATACAATGAACTGTTTTTAGCTAACAATACTTTTACTGATGTTTTTTTCTTATACATTTTATAGGTCAGAGCTAGTGTCAAGTTGCAAGTAGTAGATGCCAATAGAAAGAGAATAACGATATGCAGAGCTATGGAGTTATCCAGATTTGACCAACGAGTCACATTCAAAACTTTGGATAGTTCTATAACTAGGGAGGGTAACGATTCAGAAAAGGTAAGAAACATCTTGTTAAATATCACAATATCGTCTAGACAACCTATCCTCGAGATTATATATATATTTTTATCTTAATCACAGCCAATTTCAATAACAAATCGATGTGCTAATGTGAATACTGAGATTGTCTCAGCTATGGGTGTTTCGAATGCAATTTTGAATTACGTCATATTTTGTCATCAAGATGATTTCGATTGGCCACTGTCGGAAGCAAAAACTTTGAAAAAAAGATTTGATGAGATATTTGACACCGAAAAATATGACAAAGCTGTTGAATCTCTTACAAAGTATACCAAAACCTTGGAAAGTGAGAATCGTTCTTTAATGGCTGAGAAAAAAACATGCGAGATCAATTTGATAAGAACCGAAGAGAAAGAGCAGGAGCTAACCGATGCCAAGGAAAGGTTGGACAGTTCCAAGAGCAAGATTTCAGTAATCGAACAAAGTCTTGTGCCTGTGACGCAAAGAATGTTGGAAATAAAAGATTTGGATAGTCAATATGGAAAGATGAAATCTGAAATAGGTTAGTGTATTTTTTACAAGAACAATTCTTGAACATTGACATTATATCGATGCCTGTATTATAGAGGTTCAAAGGATGCAGCATACACATGTGAAAAAACAAATTCAGAATCTAAGGAGCAACATCGAAGAAATGTTTCGAGGAACAGTTGAGGAATTGAACGAAGAATTAGTTTCATATGCCGATATATTAAACAAGAAAAAAGAAGAGGGAGAAGAAGTATTAATACCTTTTTAGAGCTAGTTATTATTTTACAATCGTTAATATTTATTTTACTCTATTATTATTTTCTATATTTCTATTATCACATTCATATGAATAGTTTGTATATCAAATTGCATATCTTAAATATCATATACTTTTTCCTGTGACACAGCTCGAAGAGAGAATGAAGGAAATCAAAACAGAGGAGTCAAATATTAGAAAATTGCTTGATGAGAAGAGACTTGCAGTTGGTACGTTACAACAGCAAGTAAAGGATCAAGATGAAAGAATTGTTATTCGTAACAAATTATTGAACGATGCTCTCTCCGCTTGGAACTTGGATACAATTTCATCCGACGTAACGGAAATTGGTAATAAATTAAAAACTCTTCTTAAATTACAGTGAAGACTCGATTATCCGGACCCCAGTTATACGGATTTGTGATTATCCGGATTGCGCGAGCAAATAGGAAAGTTACTGTCTTATGTTGTTGATTTTAATAATTTTGTTTTTCTTGTTTCGAATAAACATCTAACATTGCGTCCCTAAAAGACGCGGGCGACGTAATGTTATCTTTCTAAATTTAATACATATGTAATACAAAAAAAGCTTTTCTTCATACATTCAATTATCCGGATGTTCGATTATCCGAATGACTTGCGACAACAATTACTCTGATTAATCGAGTCGCTACTGTAATTAAAATTGCAGAGGTCATGGCTCTAACAAAGCGATTGGAGCAAAAGATGTGCGAAATAAAACTGGAAGCGGGAAACAACCAGGTTAATCGAGAGTCTATTGAAAAGCAGCTCCAAAAAGAAGTTGACGTTTTGAGGTCTGAAAAAACAAAAATCGAATCAGAAATGAACTTGAAGGAAGTAGAAGTGGCTGATATCGTAGAGGAATTAAATACTCTTCGTACGCGAATAAAACAAGTTAGTATTATATTTGTTACATCACATAAAGCTCATTTGTAAATATGCAAATGATGTAATTATACAATTGTTTTAATCAATTAATTTTCAATAGGTCAGTGCAGCTGCAAAAAAATTGGATGACCTCGAGAAGGAGCTTCAGAAAGCAAATGATAAAATTGAATTACTCACTAATAAAGTCGATGTCGATTCAGTCAAATCAAAGATCCAAAATGAAATGAGAAAAAAGGCTAAATTGGAAGGCCAGTTAAATAAAGTCGATGACGAAGTGTCGTCTTTACACAAGCAAAGTGCATTGCAAGCAGAATTAGAATTGAATAAATCTATGGTTATGACCAAGGAAAAAGAGATACAGAATTTAAGGAACAAATATGAATCTGAATTAAAGAAATTACTTTGCACAACAGAGTTACCCGAGGGAACATTAAAGAACAAGCTTAACAATATACAACGAGTATTGGTACATTACTTTGAATGAATAAATCTACAAAATCTTTTATATCCTGACGCATTGTGCAATCAACAGGAATATAATGAGTGACTTATTACAGATGGACCGTATCAACAATTTGAATCAAGAACTGCAGTCGGAACAAAATCGTGTTTCGTCTTTAGAAACAACAATAAAGCACATCGAACAAGAACTAAAACACAAAATTGCAACACTGAAATGTAAATTCTCTTTCGAGTCTCTTTTTTATTTTGATGTCAAAAATATGGACCGTTGCCATTCATTCTACACAATTATTGCATTCTTGTTTCAGCTGACAAAGACAAAATATCTTTCCACTGTGAGTACGAGAATTACGAAGATGTTGTATTGTCACAATCTGAAGTGGTTAAGGAATTGCAAAAAAAGCGTGGAATGTACGCATATCGTGGTGTCGCGTATAAGGACTACCTGAAACAATTGGAAGAGAAAGATCCTTGCTGTCCTCTGTGCCATCGGAATTTTCAATCTGCTGTGGAAGTTGGAAGTCTTATTACCGAAATTCGAGAGGAAATGGGACCCAGTCGTTTACAGTCGTGCGAGGAGGAATTAAAGATTCAACAACAGAAATACGAATCTTTGCTTCAATTAAAACCAATCGTGGAAAAGGTCGTGCATGTTGAGGAAGTTGAATTAAAAAGTCTAAGGTACCGCGTGCAACGAACCTTAAAATTATTAATACAACTGTTCAATATTATTAACAAATTCCATTAATACAGAGGCCAGCTGGAGGACAGAAAAAAACAGTTGGCAGAGTCTCGCAAGAAACTTGAAATGCTGAGAGTTTCCACATTGGATCCAGAAAATAAATTGTCTGCGTGTAAAGACATGGTTGGCGACGTTGCACTTTGGGATAAATATGCGGACGAGTTGGTCAGATTGAATCGTACATTAGCAGCAATTAAAAAGCGTATATTTGACGCAGGTAAAAGGTAGCGTAGGGAGTGATTAAATAAAAAGGAATTAAGTTTCATATAATTTTCGTGATCAGGCGTCACAAGTGAAAGAACTATTCAAGAGGCACAAATCGAAAGGGATTCACTGAAGCAACGACTGAAAGAAGTTTCCAAGGAGATTGAATCAATGCAAACATCTTTAAATCTGCATAACGAGGAATTGCAACAAGCTCGACAGAGGAGAAATGAATTGTACGAAGAACAGCTTCGTATCCAATCAGAAATGCAGAAGTTGCAGCAATTGCGCGATAAGCAGAACGATTTGTATGCACGTGAGATTTCTTTGGGCGAATCCGTAAGAAATCTGAGGGAAAAGTTATCTAGGGCTGACGAACAATTGACGAGTGGAATACAAGAAATTGAAAAAGCTAAGGTAACCAAATTTTGCCAGTAGTACCGAACTTCACTCTTGCTGTTGTTGTGAATGAGGTGGTTCGTGTTTTATATAATTTTGTGAACCATCTCAATTCTTTTGTAGACAAAACATAAAGGACAACGGGAAGTTGAAGAGAGAAAAATTCACGATGGATCAAGACGGCTGCACGAATTGACAAATACACAAAAGCAAATAGACGATTTCGAACAACGTGGTGTTCACAAAAAATTATTGAGCGCGGAACAACAGATGAAGCGATATGAAAATTCATGCGAGCAATTGACAGTTACGAAAGCTGAATTAGAGAAGAGAATCGATCAAATCAAGAAGGATGTTATGCGACAGGAAGTGCGCAAACGTGAATTAGTCGACAACATCACGTTACGGCAAAAGGAAGAGGAGCTCAAGACTCTTGAGCAGGAAATATCAAAAATAGAAGTTGCCATGAAAAAAATGCAGCACGAACTTTTAACACAGGAATACAAAAGGCTTCGTGAGAAAGAGGAGAAGTTGTTGCGCGAGGTGATTACGCGAATACGATATTGCAAAATTGTGAATTTGTACCAATTTCCACGCGTTTGTTGTTTCAGAAAAATATTGCTAGGGGAAAGCAAGAAGAGTTAGAAAGATCTGTAGTGCAGTTGCAGCAGGATTTGAAAAATGAAGTGTATAGAATGGCGCGAATAAATTACAAGAAAAAATGCATTGAATTAGAGGTTGAGTATATTTTTTAATTTACTATCAACTTTATTTAATCACTTTGATGCGCATAATTAACAAGCTATTTATTTTTTTGCAAAAGGTACAACAAGAGATCGTACTTAATCTTAAGGAATACGTCAAAGCTCTTGATCGTGCCATGATTGAGTATCACGAGGAACGGATATCGACGGTGAACAAGATAATTAAACACATGTGGCGTACCGTTTACAAAGGAACAGACACAACCGGAATTCAGATAAAAGCGGAAGCTACGGAAGCAGGTGATAAGCGACGGCAGTTCAAATATAAATTGGTCCAAAAGAAACATGGCGCTGAAATGGATATGAAGGGTCGTTGCAGTGCTGGTCAAAGAGTAAATAAAATGATTAATTACTTTTTAAACTACCTGGCAGATCTGTGTACGTTATATTGATTTTTTTCAAGGTCTTGGCGTCTATCATTATAAGAATGGCACTGGCAGAAACCTTCTGCAAAAACTGTGGAGTACTTGCGTTGGACGAACCAACAACAAATCTTGATGAACAGAATGCTGAGAGTTTGGCGGAAGCAATTATCACGTAAGTCAATTATGTTCTTTCTGCTTCTTCGTTGAATAATGAAATAGTACAAAGAAGCAACTGTGGGTATCGGAAATGTTTTATTGTTATAAATTGATTTTTTATGAACGTTACAGCATAGTGAAGGCGCGTTCTAAATATCAAAAGAATTTTCAGTTGATTGTGATCAGTCACGATGAACATTTTGTGAAGAAATTAACAAAGTTGAATGGAAGTGGCATATTCTATAGACTCTACCGAGATAGTAGGTAAGTGCATCATGAGATTTTCATTTCAAAAAGATAATTTATATAACATAATAAGGATTTCTTATTAAGAACATTTCAATACATTGATTTTTTAGGGGGTTGTCAGCTATTAAGCGCAGTAGAGATGATCATTTTACTATGCCACTGAGAGATATCGATGAGGATTCTTCTGAATGTTCTGATCAGGAACAGGAAACGGATGATGCCCTATTGCAGCAGAAACATCCAGCTATAGCACCTATTAAAGCTCAAGCTCAAAAAAGGAAATATGAATTTAACGTTGATACAAATGTTCCATGCAGGAAGTCCAAAAAAATACACACTTTCGAGATGTAAAGTTAAATGAGCTGTATTGATTATTGCTCAGTGCAGATATTCAACAAAATAATTCCGATGTTACAAGGATCTATGGTTACTGTTCTTTTGATGCGACTATAGATAATCTTTTTGTGTTATTATTTATATATCATATTTTTCTATCGTAATAACTTAATATATGTTTACTAAGTGTCAACTGTTGCTAGAAACATATTTAAAAGGGAGCAAAATTATTTAATTAATATGTTTAATACTGCAATAAAGCTTTATTATATATTGTAAAGAAAATCTATGGGGGATATATTATCGTTGGTAGTTAATTATAACCTAAAGCCTGACAACGTACAGGAGTATTTGCATAATTGAGGTATGAAATACACAAAGTTCTTTTATGCCTTTATTATATTCCTATATCAGCTGTTATTCCATTGTCACAGTATATTATCACAAAATTAGTCATTCTGTTTAAACTTCTGGTATGAATATTAGTCATGCCTACATGATAAAATCAACTCATGCGAAAGCGATACCCTATAATCTAAACAAGAATACGCCTCGCATAATTATTCACAATAATGTACGTAATAACGAAGTATTGTCAAATTCTGTAATGAAATTAATGTTTACAACAAAATAGTACAGCAAACAATAATTTGTCATTTATAGACATTTTGTATCAACAATTTGAATTGTCAATGTTCGAGAGTTTTAAGTCGAAAGTACAATATCGCAATTCGAGAATCGATCTTGTCTGGTCGATAAACTAACAGGTGACGACATCGTTGTCACTCTCGTGATTTCATAATACGCCATTTTCTTTGTGTGCAGCATTCGAGCAGAAAGGTTTATCGTCGCATTTTCATTGGAATTGACGGTATCTCCTTTGGTAATTATTATTTATGAATTATTACGATCTTCGACTAGTTCATCCGACGCCAAGTACGTGTGTGTTTTATTTGTAGACATTTGCCAAGAATACGAAAACTTGGCATGTATTGAGTAGTGTCTTGACAGGTTTGAAGCTTCGTAGTTATAATTGGGATTGGTTTATAATTTTATACTTTACTCTCGTTATCTTGAAATAATACCATTCGATTTCGCATTGTAACTATTTTTGTTAATCATCTAGTAAGTAAGCCTTTTAGTAATATTTTCGAAATGTTACTGTCGCAGAAATGGTTTTTTAAAGGCAAAGTACGTGCGTCATTTATTAGAGAGTAAATATCCAGTTCACTTATAATGATGATTCATTAGAAAATAGTATTCAGTGCATGAAAATATTGCAGTATCTCAGTGCAGGATTGTAATTTACATCTATTATTCTTTGCTCGATACCTTCAAGCTTTTTGAGTTTACTTTTGTAGAGGTAATTTTGATTTTCATCATTGCTTTATATTAGACTAAATAATAAATGTAATAGTAGATTGCACAGAGTGTTGACATCTATATTGACATCTAATTTGGCTTAGTAAAATCTGAAATATATTTTGTAATGTTGAAAGTTTTACTTGCACTTTTCTCTTGCTTCCTTTTAAATTGACTATGCTTTGTATTCAAATCTACTTATGTACATTATATGTATAAGTTACAGCTGCAACAAGATATTGTTTTCTCTCATTAAGAATGTGTTAGCTATATGTTTTAACTTCTTAATGAGTATTTAGATTCTTCCTTGGTAACTGTTATGGTTATTTTTTATTGTTATCGAACATTCCAATTGTTTTAGATTAATATTATCTGCTTGTTTTTATATGTAATTTGATCGGTCAAACGGCAGTCATTATTAGTTAGTCAAGGTTAAGGTAACAGGATAATGTTTAGAGGAAGTGAAACAAGGTAACATAGTAATGCATAAAATCTAATCACATTATAGAGCTTATCTTGAGCTGCTTTTAAATTCTATTTTGGTAGTGCAGTGAACATGCTTCGCTTGCTGTAGACAGCAGCACAGAATTTTATATCGAGCAGTCAAAGATACATTTAACAGAAACTTATTTACCTTTTAGTTAAGGACGTAAGATGGCTTCCCGTAAAAAAGTACTGCTCAAGGTCATTATTTTGGGAGACTCGGGAGTTGGCAAAACCTCTCTGATGAATCAGTACGTTAATAAAAAATTCAGTAATCAATACAAAGCCACCATCGGTGCTGATTTCCTTACGAAGGAAGTGATGGTTGACGACAGGATAGTCACCATGCAGGTAACATTCTATTAATTACTTTCTAAGTTGTAAAATCTACTTAAATTTTAATTCTTTATAAAAGCAATATACCAATTTCCTTATTTTTTCAACAGATCTGGGATACAGCAGGCCAGGAAAGGTTTCAATCTCTGGGAGTTGCCTTCTACAGAGGTGCAGATTGTTGCGTCCTAGTATTCGATGTTGCGGCGCCTAATACCTTCAAGTCTTTAGATTCCTGGAGAGATGAATTTCTTATCCAAGCGTCGCCGCGGGATCCCGACAACTTCCCGTTCGTCGTGCTGGGAAATAAAGTTGACCTTGAAAACAGAGCAGTAGGTTCACCAAACAAGACAGCATTAAACCGCCCCAATAACCTGCTATCTCAATCAACAAGAATTATTCTTCCAGGTATCCAGCAAGCGGGCACAACAGTGGTGCCAATTGAAGAACAACATACCGTATTTCGAAACTAGCGCAAAGGAAGCTATCAATGTCGAGCAGGCTTTTCAAACGATAGCGAAGAATGCTTTAGCGCAAGAGAGCGAGGTAATTAAAAATAAAATATTTAACAAAAATCTGTGATTATCAACAACTACCGCAATCTTCAATCAATCGTATTCCGTCTTACAGGTGGAGCTATACAACGAATTTCCCGATCAGATCAAATTGACTAACGACCAAAGGAGTAACGGCAAAGGAGATTCTTGTGCCTGTTAAGATCGCCAAGCAGAGGAATCTCGAGCGCGCACGAAAACAAAAAAAAAAGAAAAATAAGACACGCAGGCCAGATTGCACGCTCCACGAGAATCTGCGCGACAGGATTGACTGGAAGTCTCAAGTTATAGTCCAAAAGAGCATCTCTTCTTTTTTCTTACTTCTTCGCGCGGAGCAGTCTCAGGACGACGATTCTGAAGAACAAAATAAAATCAGAGACAAATCTTTGTCCTCCAATACTCTATTCAGCAGCAACATCCAGTCGGCTAACTCTCGAAGAAAAAAAAAAAGAAGCAGCTAGGAGGCGCCACCAGCGCAATGCGGAGAACGCGCGCGTCACCTTTTTTTAAAAGAAATTTGAAAAATTTACCATTTTTTTTAAACTCGCTCGATCGTTGTGCGCATGCGCAGTTGTCTCTGCTCTTTGTCCGCTACGATCGAGGACTAAGTAGATAAAGTTATTGAGTATCGACTTTGTTGCTTATTAACTTCTCAATATTCTTTACACTCTTTTTTTTTTTTTGTAAATTCGTTAATTACGGCGTGGCGCGCGGATTCGTTTTCTGCAACTGCGCAGTTGCCACGTCGCACGTACATTCGTTATTGGTCCTTTGTATTTTCCTGCATCTCACAACTAATATCCTCCTCTCGATATGCAGTTTCAGAAGACCTGGCATGTAATTAAGGCAAATGGAGGTTAAGGTCGCGTGAGCGTTTCGATCGGACAGTGTTTAGCACCCAGATAGTAACAGGCATTCGATTTTAAAACCTGGATAATAGATAATCGTCCTTCTAATCGACGAAAGTTTAATCATACTCCTGTCAAGTCACCGTATCGATCTTGCCGATCTTGCCAATCGTGTCGCTACGTGAGATAAATCTTAATTTATATCGGTAAAGTATATTTAGCGAAATATGTTACGTCGATAACGGTCAATGTCACTCGAAGAATTAATCGCGGTGTTAGCGGTGACTAACATTTTTATACAGTACGTATATTTATGCGAAAATTCATTAACACGTTGACTGTCAAACTGCGAGACAAAATGGCAGTCGGATTAATTTCGAAAAACACCCTGGCAGTAAACGTGCTAATGGAAATTTCCCATTGGTGGAATCGATCATGTATTGACATAATTTTCTGAGTGCACTTCACTTACAGTGACAAGTTGTATAATATTCTTTAAAGCGAGAAACTTCAATCGAATTTTCTTGGATATTCTCAAGTGTTGCTGTTACTGGCAAACGAATCGTAATTTATATCGGGTCCGCGTGGAAATTATGAATGAACGCGCGTTACTCCATAAGTAATGATAATTGCGCATGCGCACTATCGATTTTTATAAACTGCAATTAAGTAAAGTCGCCAAATTTCGTTTCCTTGTGGATTCACAGAAACCCAAACAAAATTTATTTCTCTGCTTCTCCCCCTTTTCTCTCTGTGTCCATTCTAAATTTCTGAAACGGTTTTCTCTCTTTTACCCTCTACGCGAAATATGCATAATGCCTTTCGATACGGTAATTTCTGTGCTACGTCAAATCCTCCTTCCTAGCTCTGTATCTCCTCTCGATATTGTCTAACAGTAGAGAATCTTTCGTACGAGGCGTAATAATTTTTTTAAATGAATTTTTCATTATGCCAATTTGAAAGCTATGCGTCTGTCCGGTGCGGGGTCACTGAATACGATTGATTCATGCGTGGGAAAGACGGGAGAAGAAATAAAAATGAATTTCTTTTTCATTAATAATAATTAGAGACTTGTATTACTGACCTCATTACGTAAATGCGTCAGTACGTGAATACTGTTGACGGTTAATGTTCATTGTATTTAATTTTTGAAACATCCCTTGTACGGTATCCCGTGTCCGGATTGGTCCTTTTGTTTCTTAAAAAATACTTATTTAAAGTAAAATTTGCATTAAATTGTGGAGTTTAGGACAGGCGAAGAAACGTATCGATGACGCAGGGGTGCGTGTGTTAAATTGCTATATTATGAATTCACAGTAAAGAAAAGAAAATTAAATTAAATGGAATAGATATATATATATATATATATATATATATACAGATGTAGCACATGCAATATATGTATAAATATATACGGGTGCGTACACGGTTATTCGGGACTATTGAGCCACCTGAAGATGGTTCTGTTCATTTGATTTTTATTAACTCCTATGGTAGAACCATCTTCAGGGTGTACAATTGTCCTGAATAACCGTGAATGATGATCATGACTAATGCGATTATGATAAATGTAATTTTAACGAAATATGTTATTATAATGAAACTATTATTGCTACTCTTAGATTTAAGTGAACACAAAAAAAAATACACAAAAATGAAAGAAATATATTATTTGGGAAAATGTCGAGAGTGCTGCTTTTCATTGGCTCTGGAATTGTGTTATCGCTGTTCTCGATTGCTGAATGTTTATAAGCATTAATGAGAGTTGTAGATAGAGAAATAATTAACGTAGGAATGATGCATGTCGATCAAACGAATGTTATCGGATTGATTTATAAGGAAAATCAGGATAAATGAAAAAGCGCTCGCAGAAATTCACGATCGTTTAAATCATTTGACTTTGGGAGGTGCTCGGGCTGGGAGCTTTCATTTTTCCAATAGCCTATAATGTTCTATTGGAATCACCTCTCTTATCCGTTTCCAACCTTCTTCTATTTCTATATTTATTTCTTCTTCACTTCCTTATTTCTTTGTATTACATTCTTTACTTTGTGATTAATCTCTTCCCTCATTTCTTCTCTACTTTTATACAACCTATTCCTTACTTTTCTACTTTTTCTTTATTTCTTCCCTTCTGTCATCTCGTTTCGTCGGGCCTAAGTTTTGGCCGCAATAGGACCTTATGGGTCTCCCGATGGGGGGATCTATGGCCATGATCTATCGTATAGGGAATCTAACCAGGTGTCTAGCTCTCGCGTATTTAGTATAATTTGTTCACTTTGCTAAAAACGCTCCAACATGTCGTTGACCCTTGAGCACTCGTGTGGGTAGCGTTGAATATCGTCCCTCGGGATGTCCTGGCGGTGCTCGCAAGAGCGTCGTCGGGTGCTACGCCCACGGTCTTTCGTTGCGGTGGATCTTGACTAGGGGTAGACCTTTCGCGTTTAACTTATCCCTTTTGCGTTTAACTTACCTTCACTTTTTCGCGTTTAACTTACCTTACCCCTTTTTGCATTTTTGTTGTCCCTCGACCCGACTTCCTTTCCTTCCTGAGGTTTTTTCCCTCTAGTCCTGTGCGCGAAAGCCGCAGGACTCGGGGGTTTTCCTCAACAAAAAAAAACACATTCGGAGAGGTCATAGCTCCCTTGTGGAGAGGCTGGACCCCACGGAAACGGGCGAGCAGGGGCCCGTTTCAAACCCTTATACTTCCTAATTTTCCTACTTTTCCCACTGTTCTCTTTTCTCGCTCCTCCAGAATAATCTGGTCCTCATGCATACTTTTTACGCATCTTCTTCTCCCCATGTTCCCTCAGCCCTTACCATCTCTCTTCTTCACTGTTTCTTTTTAACAATCTTCCTGTTTCCCCTTCAACCACATCTTCCTTGTCTGCTGCCACCAAATACTTATACTCAATTTTAGAATCACCTATTCCTTCCTATGTCTCCATCACTTTTCTCCTAATATATTCTCAAAAATTAAGCTTTTAAAATGTCCTTTGGAAAAAGAAAAGTCCAGTGTCGAATAAATTATCTTTGAACACTTTATACACGTTAATATTCTTTTGCCCTCTGCGAATATCCCAGAGTACGAATGATTTCTGTCTCTCTCTTACTCTCCTTCATCCTAGCAGCATCCTTCTCCTTCAAAACGCCGATTTCCCCAGCAAATCTTTCGAATTTTAGTTCCGCATATCAACGATAGGGCGGCGCTTTAAAACAGTGATTTTTCTAGAAAAATTTTACAAATTTTAGTTCCGTATATCAACGATAGGGGGCGCTTCAAAATAGTGGTTTTTCCAGAAAATTTTACAAATTTTAGTTCCGTATATCAACGATAGGGGGCGCTTCAAAATGTCGATTTTCCGAGTAATTTTTGCATATTTTAGTTCCGTATATCAACGATAGGGGGCGCTTCAAAATAGTGATTTTCCCAGAAAATTTTACTAAT
>JARQTI010000756.1:0-65303 GCA_030142655.1 Trachelus tabidus
TTCTAAGCATGGTGACCTGAAAATCTCAGAAAAAAAATTTCCCATCGTCACATAGCTTCCTCTATGAGGAAGCAAAACGTTAAAACGGGACGATGTTATGTGTGCAGAATGCACATTAGAAGCGAATAAGATGGATGAAAAAGATTTCAGTGAGTAAATTAATATCAAGTAGGCTTTTTTTAAATAATAATTTTCAAATTATAATGTTTCATGATGAAATTTCGTTTATCCAGCTAAAAATGCAGATGACAATTACAAAAGCATATCAGAATTCAATTTTTCTGAATATGAGGATGATTGATACTCATCATCCGACGATTTTTCAAAAGTAGGAATTAAAAATGAATATGAAATAATAGAAAAGAGTATGTACTCAAACTTTAAGATTGGCGGGTTTCTATTTTCTAGGACGAACAAGAATTAGGAGCTCCGACTCTCGCGAAAGACTCATAAAACCTGCATCGGTGTTAACAGCATGTAGCGCGACTCGCACTTCGAGTCCGTGCAGATCCAAACAAGTGAAATCTCGGAATGCAGGGAAGCGCGCGGAAGATTAGAAAAATTCATAATGCCGAAACTTTTCATTTCTACATTGCACAATTTTTACACAATATTCGCAAATCACGGGCAATCGTATTAGAATCAGAAAAAGTGAAGAAAATTAGTTCTAAATTTGGAAAAATGTACATTGTTTATAAAAAATCACTAATTTGTTATAAAAGTAATACCAACAGAACGTCTACTTCGCGATATTGCAAGACTAGGGGGGGAACGCACATTTTCAGTATACCAACAGTTTTTTACGATTGGAAATTTTTTTACTGTGGGCTATTAAAAAATTTTCTCCTTTCCAGATTTGAAAAATTAAGAAAATTAATTTCTTGAAAATTTTAAGTATCATATTAAAATAAAAAAATACGGGTCGATTATTTTCAAACATAGAACGCGAAAATAAATGTTTCAAAATGCGTCAATATTCATATGTATGAAAACATGGAAGTTCAAAATTACCGTTGCCACAGAGAGGTATAGAAGATGATTTCAACCGTTTTACACCGACACGGTATTTTATCAGGGTATTTCTAATCAGTTTTGAAATATTTATGCAATATTGCTATATTTTATAAGAATATGTTTGCAACAGTTGAAAAACATTACTATACTATGTAGGAAAGTAGTCGATGGAGAAAGTGATAATGCTATTTCTCAATTAATTCAAACACACGATGCACTTGGTCTGATCGATTTTTATCATGATTTAGAGAAAAGGAAAATTCAACGTCATTAATTTGTAAATTTTTGCAATAGATTTTCAATAATTTTTAACGTTCCTGTTAGTACACATGTCATAAAGTCGTCCTTTAAAGGTAACTTTCTAAAGACGCCTTAAACGCGACAACTCGAAGACATCTTCAAAAGGATGTTAGATACTTAGATCACGCGGTATGAAAAACGATATATCTAAAAAAATATTGATGATATCGCGAATTGGAAAATTACTTATTGAAGAATAATGTTCACACTTTGATACCCGCAGAAAATAATAATATGTTTAACAAAAAAAATATATAGTGAGATATCTTTATTCGAAACTAATTGCTATGGCCTAGCTCGTATCGAAGCTTCAAGCTCTTCGTTTAACAGATCCGCAAAAAATTATGAAAAAATTTGAGATATACCATTAAGCCTTTTCTATTACTGGTACTAACGGAAATCCAAAATATTCCCTAGATTTTTTTAATTTTAAGAACATAAACAAGGCTGTGCTCTTCGTAACTGATGAATATATAAAGAAAAAATTAGTCTTGAAATTCAATTTAAAATTGGTGAACTACAAAAAATCGCATACTTTGAAATAAAATAATTTAAAAGAAGTAGCATGTTTCAAAAAACAAACTTTTGTTAACATGTTTTGAACATTGCGTTCAAAAGATGTGAATTTCAATATAAGAATGCCGAGGTCCCGAAGTCTTGACCCACGTAGTCGCGCTAGGTGTAAAGCTGCTATACGCGCAAGTTAAGTAGGGCAAACTCCCGAATTGTCTATTGTTGCGTCTATCCCCTTCGGTCTTTTGGTATCTTTTGTTCCTTTTTCTATTGTTTTCTTTTTTTCATTTTTCTCGTGCCCTACTATACTGCGCATATCTTCAAAATCGATTAACCCATTTGCATCATGAACCTATTTCAGGAAACCAGTCGCAATCACGCCTGGTAACAAAATACAGTAGCGGCGCATGGAATAATCCGCGTTTGGTGATAGAAGTCAGTCGCAGCGCGCGGAATATTCCGCGCTTGGATGCAAATGGGTTAAGGATATTTTTTTGTTCCCGCGGTCCTTTAGGTATAAGAAATTGTTTGGTTTGGTTTGGTTTGGTTTTTAAATTTGTAAACCTAAAAAAAATGTAAAAAAATTGCATTACTGTCTTTTCGGAGTGCGCTTAAATTTTCTAATTAGTATTAAATTCGCGTAAATGTTTAGAATTATTCTTGATTAGCGTGAACGTCTTACTTATATCTAAAAGTTGACAAATATCTTGGAATTTTTCAAATTTGATAACAAGAATGCAAACGGTGTGAAAAGGAGTTTATGGGGTTGATTGGGCCCTAGAATACTGTTTGTGTACCTAGAAATTGCATCCCATTCCAGAGTTAATTTATCAGAAAAAAATACAAATCAATTCGGTATCCTAAATGTCACATTTGCACCACTATGGAAAGTACGATAACAAGTCGCCGTGATTAAAAGAACCTTTCTTCCTGGTACATACAGCAGCTTTATACTTTCGCCATCAGTCAATCTTACACGAGTAAATATCTCGTAAAGCATGGCGTTGGAAAATTCAATCTTCTATAATGCCACATTCTGACGGTTTATGTGACCATTTTGGCAGATAATTTTTTCGTCTAGTCTAGATATTTGAAATATAAAAGAGAATATTATATTTCCTGGTTGAATTTACATTAATATAATAAACAGGTATAAAAGATTTTATCTTTTTTTATCTTGACATTTCGCGCGCATAACCATATTCAATATTAGGTCCGTTCGTGCATGCGTTTTTACGTGCTCCGGAGCCGTATAGGTGTGTTCGAAAATGAACCGAGAACGTAGAGTGCATCGTTGCTTCTCTGTTGATTGCATGCATGCATTTGATCGAAACACAACATACTCTCAACGCTCCCGGTTCATTTTCGAACACGCCTATGGTACTTCGAACCTCGTAAAAACGCTTGCACGAACGGACCTTATGTGTTTTTGGAGACTATACGTGCAGGGTATGCGATACGAGAAATTTAACTGTCGTTGTTAACAACGCCATCTGACTCTGTTTTTATGTCGGTAAATCAGTAAATAATGATTGTGTGGTATCGCGTACTACGTATTTCAAATTAGCCGAGTAGTCAACTACTTAAAGAAAGATATAATATAACAGAAGGAACGATGGGGGTTTTCAAGAGTGAAAGAGACAAAGAACGTGTTATCTAGTAGATTTAACCAATGGGATTTTTTAACAGTAAAGCCCGGATGAAAATGGTGTAAACAATGAATATGCGAATGCTGATTGGCGGTACTGTCGCCAAGTCAAGTTATGCCAACCAATGAGAGTGCCGAGTCTGGATCTAAAAGAATTCATTCGTCCTGCTCTCCAATGTATACGCTCAGTAGATTCGGCCATTTCTAGTGCGAATCATAGCGACTTACTCCGTTAAAGAATTTTATAATATTGTGCGGGTATTCCCGAAAGTTGTACAAAATAACGCGACGCAAAAGGATGATACACTCCGGGCGCACCAGGCTCGAGGTAGGTCATGCACCGCCTCTATTGCATTTCATGTGATTACACGTAATTAGCACGCAACGCAGAGGGTCGTATGTTCAATGTTGTCATTGCGAGACGAACAGCTGATTCGTTTCCTCTGTGTAAGTACGCACGGCGGTTAAATCCTTGCTGTTTATGGATGAAAAACGCAATAGTTTGTAATCGATGTTATTTGGAGCATGTTGGATAGTTTATTTTTTTCACAGCTTTTTTCACTTTTCAACCTCCTTCCATTTTCCCATTGACCATTGAGACTATCCTTTGTTCTTCTTCGTCCTCACTTATGAATTCCTTGGCTTCTGTATTGCTTTAAATTCTATGGACCCAGACATTTCGCCCTTCATACAACCGTTTTCTTTATTCCCTTCGTCAATAATATACTACAAAGTGTATGGTTCATGGTTATATATTTTGTATTCATAACGTGTTATCATAAATATTGGATTTCCATTTATTCTCTTTGATTGATGTTGTATATGTATATTTATCAGTGCATATATCATTGATACGTTCCTAAAGTAACTAGTGCAATTATATTGTAATGTATAGGTGAAAGAGTATTTTTGGAATCCTCATGGATTTTATATGTATCTTATGGCTAAAACGAGGGTGAGCGTGAAAGGTTAGAGAGTTATTTGAAAATTAAGGGTTGATGAGAGATGATACAGATAAAGATAAAGATAAAGAGAAAGAAAGAGAGAGAGAGAGAGAGAGAGAGAGAGAGAGAGAGAGAGAGAGAGAGAGAGAGAATGAGGGCATCAAAATGAAACAGCGATAGAGATACTGCATGTCACGTTTACGCGCGCGTAAATTAATTTTGTGTCTATTGGTCCACGAGATGCGTCGCACATTTGCGTGGAAAGTTTAAATAACTAGACGTCCTTTTACCATAGTATTTAAAGTGGGTTTGTGAGTCTATGAAAAATATTGAATTGTTTTTACCATTGTAAATATTTAAAGATAAAATGTTAGATCCTTGCTTAACGTTCAGCGCTTTCAGGGTACATATAAAAACGTAAGATGGACTATAAAAAATTAAATAAAATACAAGGAAAACTTTATGGAAGAGTTTTAATTTCTCATAGTTACTTAGAAATTCTTTTGGATGTACTGTGGAATGAAATAAAGAAGAGTTAAAAGGGATTCGAGTCTATTTATGATGTCAAAATTGTTGCTGGGAGCTGTGAAAGTATAGCTAAGGTACAATATAATACTTTAAGTGTCCAGGTCCTGCTCAAAGAAATTTTTGGAAATTAGTGAGCAATAAAACATTGGGATGTGTTTTAGAAAAAAGTAAGTCAAGTAGGAGTGGGTACAGGGGGCCAGGTCTGTCAAGGAGCTCAGCAAGCTGACGAGGCTTCAACCGGTGGTCACTGGTGGAGGCAACAACATCCCTCGCATCATCATTCTCACCACCATTATTATCATCATCACCGCCACCAACAAGCGGGTTACTACACGTCGCAATCATACTCTCACAACAATCCTGTCACCACCATGAAGCAATCCTACATGCAGGTTGGTGCCCATCACTCCTATAATACACTTTAATGTTGCTTTCATTTCACTGCTTTCTGCATCACTTTGATTAACTGTCTTATCCACTTAAACGTTTCTTTACATAATCTTGGTTATATCTATCAGATAGGACAAAATTTAACGAAGTAAATTTATATAGTTTATAATTAATGTTATTTATTTTCATTTCAGCTCACATGGGTGTTTCATGATGATGAGGCGCAGATAAACAAAAAACTGCCAAAGGAATTATTACTTAGGTAACATAGCGATCTCATTAGTATAATGAATGGAACTAAAACATGAGCCAGTCAGCTGAAATATCCTGCAACATTTCACAGAATCCTCTCTTATTTGGATGTGGTATCACTATGTCGCTGTGCTCAAGTAAGCAAAGCTTGGAACGTCTTAGCTTTAGATGGGTCTAATTGGCAGAGGATCGACCTCTTCGATTTCCAACGCGACGTCGAGGTAACAAGTACATTTATCAATACAGTAATATAATAGAATTTTTTTGTAATAAATTAATATTTATAAGAATACTCCACTGTAGGGACCAGTCATAGAAAATATCTCAAGGCGCTGTGGTGGATTCCTAAGGCAACTATCTCTAAGAGGCTGCCAGAGTATTGGCAACAATTCTATGCGCACGTTGGCCCAACTGTGTCCTAATATCGAGGAATTAAACTTAAGCCAATGTAAAAAGATCTCTGATGGAACATGTGAAGCGTTAAGTACTCACTGTCCGAAGCTCCAACGACTTAACCTGGATTCGTGTCCCGAAGTGACTGACCTATCCTTGAAAGATCTTTCGGACGGATGTCCACTCCTGACTCATATCAATCTATCCTGGTGTGAGCTCCTCACCGACAACGGCGTCGAAGCTTTGGCTAGAGGGTGTCCCGAACTCCGCAGTTTTCTGAGTAAAGGTTGCCGGCAACTCACTGACAGAGCTGTCAAGTGTCTAGCTCGTTACTGCCCCAATCTGGAAGCCATCAACCTTCACGAATGCAGGGTACTAGTCTTAATTTAATTAGAAACTAGTTTCACCGTGATCCGTAGCACGGATGAGACCAGACCGTGCTACTTCTTTCAGAATATCACAGATGATGCCGTCAGGGAACTTAGTGAACGGTGTCCACGACTTCACTACGTCTGCCTCTCAAATTGTCCCAACTTGACGGATGCATCATTGGTCACCTTGGCGCAACACTGTCCGCTTCTCGGTATCCTCGAGTGTGTGGCCTGTACGCATTTCACTGATGCTGGCTTCCAGGCTCTAGCTAGAGTAAGTTCATCAAGAGTTACTGAATATATGAAAATGTTTGTAACAATATTCTTAACGTATTAATTACAGAATTGTAGACTCCTAGAGAAGATGGACCTGGAGGAATGTGTCTTGATTACAGATGCTACACTTATACACTTAGCTATGGGTTGTCCTAGGCTTGAGAAGCTAGTAAGAAATGATTCTTCCTCATAATAATATAAACACTGTTACTATATTAATCCATGGTATTTCATTATAGAGTTTGTCACATTGCGAGCTGATAACGGATGAGGGAATTCGGCAACTAGCCCTCTCCCCTTGTGCAGCAGAACACCTCGCCGTACTGGAGCTAGACAACTGTCCGTTGATTACGGACGCTAGTCTCGATCACCTTCTACAGGCTTGTCACAATCTTCAGCGTATAGAACTGTACGACTGCCAATTGATCACCCGTGCTGGCATACGTAGACTCAGAGTAAAGTATCTTTTTTTTCTACTTTCTACATTGTCACCCTGGCACATCTTCATGATAGATGAACAAGACTCATAATAAATCAAATAATAAAAGTACACACCCTGTCCATAAACTCACCACGGCTTCCTCCAACTTACTTAGCCTGGTGTAAAATTTGCCAGTTTATTTTATCTTTTTTATATATTATTCCTATTTATGTTTCAGACGCATTTACCTAATATAAAGGTGCATGCGTACTTCGCACCGGTGACACCACCGCCAAGTGCCGGGGCGTCGCGACAACGATATTGCCGTTGCTGTGTTATTCTGTGATTTCGCACCCTATATATCCTGAGGTGAATCGTCCGAATGCTACTATCCGGAGCCATTCGTAAGATGGCCAAGATAGTGAAATAAGTCTACAATAAATTGTAGCATTTCTTTTTCTGGTTACCAGATAGTGAACTTTGGCACTCTGCCATTGACTTATAATCATTGAGTGGGAGCAATTTTATCATCGCTCTTGGTTCTCATGGCCAATTCTTAAGTCCATTTGACACTTCATGAAGCAACGTGGACAGTACGTACCAATAACAACATAACAACACGATTACCAGCATACTACCAGACAACCAGTATCACCACCACCGCTGTTAATACTATTGCACTACTACCACTACTACTATTACTACTATTACTACTTACTATCGCTATTAATACTATTGTCGTTATTATAATTTTTACTTGTGCTCCATTATCACAAGTATGTTATCACTGTTTCCGCCATACTTCAGAGGTACTCTGAATATTTGAACTCTTCAGATCAAACCTTTTGTGCAAACTTAATGCACAAAGTTATTCTTACATCCTATCAGATGTCAGACAATGTTCCATCATATTCAGATATACTTATAATGAAGTCTATGAGTGATAATTTAAGATGCATTTTTACAAATGGCCACGAGAACTATTAATATCCATGTTCTCTCTGCCTGTATTTTGAATCCCCCATAACGTACCGCATCTCCTCGGCTGTCCGGCTACACCAGACGTATATTCGATATACATATACACATTACACAGAAACACATTCGACGTGATTCCGGACTAGGAGAGTACAGACTGACAAACGAATCAAAGCGTTAATGTGTTTGGCCCTACTGGTTGGCGAGGGAGCATCTGGCATTTTTACTTTTTAAGACATAGGATATCTAAAGAAGGTGGCAGTAATTTCGTGGTTGTACCTTGAAGCTGACCCCGCCATTTTTTTTCCAAAATCCTTTAAAAGGATATTCGATATTACGAAATCCACGAGAAAGAGGTGTCCACGCGAAAGTAAAGGATTGTAACTCTTATTGTTAAAAAGAGACTGCGTTTCTTTTGTGCTTCCACGTAATTTATTATTTAAAAAAATTATCATTGACATATGTGGATACGAGTGATATTTAATAAGATCGCATGTCATCACCATGTAAATCGAGTGCAATACTCGATGATGACACATCTTCGTTCCACTTTCTGCCTTTGATTCGATAAAATCGTGTACGTACAAATGCGATGACGTCACGCATGCTATCTGCAGACCGATATCGATTGCTAATTCTTGAGAGTTAAGAATGTAACGTAGCGCCGTATATCTAATACTACGCCGTAACAGATAACACCGAGTAGCTAAGATTAAGAGGATTCAGTCTTCTTTGGATAAAATTTTGTAATCACTTTTCATCTCCCAATTTCCATCTAAGTGTTAGGTATATAGATATATATACATTACAGTAGCGTAATTACGTCATATTGTTTAATGTTGCATTCTTTTCTTAATATTAACTACTCGGTGCGGAGAGAAACGGACGAACGAGACTAGAATTACGACACTATACATATAAATAAGATATGTTTTATACGCTGCATGTCATCCCAATAGAAATAATATGATCATTGTAACGTATCGTTTCGAAGTCAAATAGTTTTAAGTGATGTTCGTTACGTCTATGATATAAAAGAAACATAAACATACCACAAAAATGGAACATGATCGCAAAGAACCCACTCGTAAGGGTTACTAACCTTTCACAAATTCTTAGATACTGTTTCCTTAGACCGAGCTGTACAGCACCACGTTGTCTTTTTTTCTCAGCTCGCTATTTTTTTATAGTCTAATATATAATATCGTCATACATCAAAGAAATGTCAAAATTGCCAAGCGATGATCAAACTATCGTCCCCGTTGGATTCGAACCGATGCGGCATTTTAATTCAATCCAATATCATTGAATTATTCCATGTGAATTTTAAAAGAACTCAGTTATCATTTTCTTTTTAATGAGTTCTTACGGAACAAAGGTAAAAGCCTTATTTGACGAATCCAGTATTACCTATGAAAACTATGTTACTGAAGTATGGATTCCGCATCTTCTATGACTATGATTTTTTGTATCGTAATTACTGTCATGGGTAATTACTATTGATATTAAATCGGTATTACAATAAATGAAAAACGTTGAAACCGAGTGATCGAGCAAGTGTTTGGCTGTGCAGTAGAATAGTGAAAGATACAGACGTTAAGCGAACTGGTTTCGGTATTCGCGTATTAATGATTTAATGCCTCCTGTTTACAATTTTCGAAAAGCTAAAGAGATATGGATGAAGATAGTTTTTATTTTATTTTTTTTATTCTGAAGGACTTTCATTCACTCGTTATCGGCAGGATTAACAATGTCGGCCTACAAGCCTTTGCAAAATTATTATGGAATTCATAACAATAAGCTAGCCAATGCGCGTGAATATCGAAACAATTCCATCAACACTACGCTGCTTCAACAAGCTGCAGTCTACCATGTATATATTTTCATTAATGTATATGTACAATAAAAATATATTCGAGACAACTTTTTGTCTTTCTGTGTCGTATCGTGATTTAATTTCGTTTTTTTTATTTTTTGCCACTTTTAAATATAAATTATATATTTAATTATATGAAGATATCTAATAAGAATATGTGCATTTCTTTTATATCCTTGGCTCTAATGGCAACATTGGAGATACAAATTGTGTGGGTCTACTCATGGTGCGGAGAGAAATTTTGAGTAAACTCTTACAGCGTCATGTTTGTTGGAAAAAGTACAAAGTAAAGTTAGTATTGTAATTAATATTATAATTGCTTATATATTAGACCTGAGTAAGTTATTGCTGAAGAAAATCAACAGATGTATATTTAAATGGTTTAAACGAAATACCCCATAGAATTTCAGACTTATATAACTAAGAATTTTCGTATTATTCGCTATGGCTACATCCGAAACAGTCAATTGTAGTGATTCATTTTCGGTTCCATTGGTGAACGTTAATCTATTCATTTCAATAACTGAAATTATTGCAGTTACGAATTTGAGGTATAACCTGTGCATTGATGTTATCACACAATCTTATATTAATGAACGACTTTTTTTAAAAATCATTTCTTCTTTAGAAAAAAATATCGCCAAGAGAGAATGAAAAATATGGACGTTGTTACTGATTTAACTAACTTTTAAGCTGAAGAATAAAAAATTTGTGAAAGTGATGTTAAAATATTAATATAATTTACTCATTCAAAATAGCTGCGGTTAATCTGTTAGTGTTATATGTGGCTCTATGAAAGGAACATCAGATGGCCAAAACCAATAATTTAATGATCAAACGTGATGAAAATCCTGATTCTTCAGTTTCTTAACAATTTCATATATTACGATAATGATTTTACTATTTCTGGTGTCGTCAAATTTAATGATATAGCTTTTTAGTAGCGAATATGGTAGCATCATTATAATAACTTTTCATATGAATTCAAAGAGTACAAATTTCTTAAGGTAATCCTTTCTTGAGAATGAGTATTAAATAGATATTTAAATTTGATAAGTGTTAGCTGAGGTTACGAGTACTTGATAAAAAATAATTGATGTTAAAAATCATGAGTTTTAACGTAGTGTCTTATCAGAAATTCGCCATGACTGCGCTTTCAATGAATAATAAATTAAGTGATTAAATGTATACATAACCAATATCTTAAATCTTTCCTGGAAATTTCCCGATTTCGTAAATACCTCGAAAAGAAGGGGTTACCGAATATTTTGATAATTGAACTAATAAGTTATGGATCCAATCGTATATGGTGAAATCGTCAGAATGGCAATTGGTATTGGATATGATTAATTTATGCTTGTACAATCTTTTTTTATATATGAATGTTGTAATATCTTCACTTTCAATTATCTCGTGATGGACTGTCATTCCAGAAGGTCCTGCAAAAGGACCACCATGATCCAAGGTCCAGGATGGTCAAAATCAACTAAACTATCCCATTGGACATATGATTTATGTGGATCGTATTGCAATACATCAGATTCCTTTGTTTAATATTTCTTGTATTTAGTGGTCAATCTAATTATTCGTCAGAAAGTATTTTGATCATTCTGAAATGAATATCCTAACTGGTATTATGATTTTCATTTTTGTACCACAAAATAAATTTCATTTTATTTTATGCACTATTGATATTAATTTATCAGAATTGGAATATGTCGCTGCTCGTCTTGATTCTAATGAATGTCGACGTTTAATAGCTGCGCTGCATTACACAACCTACGAATTACCACAAAGTATGGAAGCAGCTGGTGAGTAATACAGTTGCCATATATTCACACGATAAAGATGTTGTTTCAATAATTCAGTAATGAAAGATATTATCGATAAATATTTAGAGCGGAAAGTCGATGAAGAAATACCGTGTATTAGGCAATTATTACACTGGAACAGTTCGCCCCAGGAAGGAAAGGGTAAAACTCATGAGGACCTGGAGCGTCGTCTCCGTCAGTTAAATCGCAACGACTTGGCTGATTGGCTTGGGAAAACTGCGTTCAAACAACTTGGAACAGATTTACAAAGATCGATAGATTCTGTCTTTGGAAAGCTTGGAGAACAGGAATCAGAGACTACGTGAGTCTTAATCCGTTTATGTTAGACTAGTAATATAGGAAATCATCGTCCTGTACTCTTCATCTTGATTTCTCTTTGGTATTCCAGTTATCCAATTACAATGGAGTCTCTTGAAGAGTCTGAAGAGGAGAATCCTTGGTTGCCAATTGACACTATTCTTATGGCACTTATGATTGCTTTATTGGCCAGCTTGTTAACGTTGATAGTCGCCATTATTCTTCACCAAATTAAGATACATAGGCGAGACAAAAATTTCAAGTAATTACACTAATTTCTATCAATACAAATGTATTTGTGCAATCTCTATTATACCAATTCTCAATTTTTAGGTTACTAATGGAATAATATGTGGTAGTACTCTTGAATCAGGCCCCAAAAAGAAGTCATAATGCCAAGCAATACAACATTTTATAAATATTAACAACAAACTAATGCAGAAAATACGGATGATTGGGATTATGATATACCATCATATGTTTTTGAAAAAAATGGCTTTCCTTCGAATAGCCAATCGTGTATCGTCACGTAATGAACTCAATTTGCGTTCATATTAAAGTCATGCTCGTGTTTAAATTCATATGATGATAATAGCAGTATCATCTTTATTGCAGTAACTGCTTTACATTCTGACCTTTTTCCGCTCTTGTTCAATGCATTCAGCAAAAGAACTTTTTGAACATATTGAATTAAAAATTACTTAAGATCTGAAATTAATTTTATCTCAGAAGATGAGTTAAATTCCCTAGCAAATACGATTGCCGTGACATTACGTCACTGAATACGTTCACACGGCTGATCTAAAAGAACTGACCAATCCCAAATATTCCTTACAAGTAGAAATGCCTATGATTTGTCAATTCCTTTAGATTCCTTTAGATGCAGCTCTTACAAGGTGTATTAGCTGGGTTATAATATAATATAACTACCTTACAAAAAGGCGAATTAAAATATTATACAACAGTTACATCTTATTAACATGTTGATGCAATAACTTGTTACATATTTGTTATATTACAATAGAATTGCTTTGAGTGGGAATTAATAGCTAACTTGTGCCTTACACGTTAGCATCATGTTATAGTACATGTTACATCATATTTTCTCATTGTTATGTTCGTGTTATATACCGGTGCTAGCTAAATATGTATCTACATTTTTTGGACTGCACATGTCCATTCAGTTTTAAGACATACAATTGTAGTACGTGTACGTGTAGTAGGAAATTGGAGCATTATCGATACGTAACTGTTATATTTAGCACAGCCTATTTGGTGGTCAATTAATACAAGACAGGAAGTATTGCACTTAATCGAGCAATTGGAAAATATATTTATTGCTGAAGCAGAGTTGAATTATCGAGAAACTTAGATTCTCTAGTGTTTGTAACTTTGTGAAAGTTGGCAATGTTGCAACATTCGTAGCAGAAGGCCCACAAGTACTGTTTATGTTCAAAAATTGAAAATATCATTTTTTTTGTCCAGCAGATGACTTTATCTTGCATATTGACCTTTTAAGTGCCCCATACATTCTTATCGCATCATGTTGCGGAGAAATCTTTATTTTTTTTCTTTTTTTCTGTGGACGACTGTACATAGTGAATAACGGAATGTACACTTTTTACTGGACACGCCGATTTAAATCAAATCAAGATCTGAATAAAATTATTCGTAACATGTGACGGAATTCTAGGAAATTATTGTTCCAAATCACTTGGAAATTCGTTGAAATCCGCAATTTAATTTTACAGAATATCTAATATTGTAAATTATAATTATTATATTTAATACATTATTTCAGTATCTTGGATGGCTAATCTGTAGGTAGAACGTCCTTAAGCCAACTTTTTAAATACGTACCATTTGAGTCAACTAAAATTTTGACGAATTTGTTTATGACGGAAAACACCGATGACTTTCAAGATTACATCGCTTCTAGCCTGGAACTGAAATCATGAGCAACATTAGGACTAATGCAATGCTATTTCGTCATACATATGAAATAGCACATACGGCTTCCGACATGTATGACAACAAATGAAATAAGACTCTTCTACCTCCAATATTGCATTTATTACGTTTCACATTTTTTGGAAGAGAAAATGTTGTAATATCCTTTAAAATTGAATCATTATGGAAAAAACACAGTTCCATATAAAACGTAGTAACTGTTGATGGTCCTTAGAATCAATGATCACAACAATTTATTTGAACTTATATATGTATTGCCGGTTAACCCGGATGTCGGCGCGTGGGCTGTCTGAGAAATTATAACACAATGCTTATTCAAACGTTCAAGCTGCGCATGGCACGCATCACTTGACTCAGGCCCAAACGCCATGACACGTAGTGCACTGATCAGCTGACGCGCTGGCGAAAAATGCTTCAAAATTACTTTAAAAAATTATAATAAATTAACCGTGCATTTTCTTTCATAGTTTTCCGACTGAATTTGATGGTAAATTTTTCCCGCTACAAATTAGTAATTTCATTTTTTTTTTTTATTGAGTATTAGTGGAAAAATGGAGGGTAAAAGTCGATATGTTTATAAGGGGACATCTAACTATCGATTGATGTAACTTTCATACTCTGAACCTCAACTTCATATGCGACAACTAAATTGACTGCACTAATGGCATAGAAGTTATCTTTAAGATATTTTTAAGAGGGCTCTTGGACATACGTATGCTCTCGTTGCTTTTCAAATGTAGAAGAAAATAATGCAACTATTCTTAGATTAAGGGTACCCGGACATAGGGAATTACAATTTGGAGTCTAAGTCGGGACCGATCATCAGGGATATTTAAGTAACCAGAACGGGTATATTTAAACACACCCATTCCTTGATATGGAGAATAGTCATGAATTTTTGAACATAAGAAATGATAACCAGAAGCACCTGAACCTCGAATCAATGATTGAAGGGACCTGAATATCAAGAACGATGGTCTTCATTTTTTTAATGTCGAAACGGTCGATCGCGATATTTCTACATTTTTCAAAAAGTTATGTTTTGACAGTCTTACTAGCAAACGTTGCGAATTACCGTCGAAATATTTTACATTTACAACATTTTGACAGCTGTTGGAAGCCGTTCGAAAGTAGCTGGCTCCGAAATCAAGGAACATCACATAATAAAAAAGTTTTCTATTTACTTTTTTTTTTTGTTAATATATCAACCATAAATAAAAAAATATATATACTTTGACAGCTATCAAATAAAAGAAAAACAACTTTTGAGCGCGAGAAAGCGAATCAAGGAGGTACAAAGTATCATCGAATAGAATAAGGTCTAATGAACAATATTAATATTAGGATAGAATGGAATGTAATTAAGATAAATTATGCATTACTTATATTGTGTCAATTAGAAATATATAATAGTTGCGAGAAGATGATAATTCCGTGGAAATATATTACAGCAAAAGTTCATTATCGGAAGTCTATCTGATTAATAAAGTACTTTTACTTGTACTAATATATAGTTTTTAAATTTAACTATACTAAAGTTTTCAATGTACGTCATACATACAATTTCTCCTGAAAAGTGTTACTTTGAAAGTGTTAAAAGGCTCTGAGTATTGTAAATATTACAAATTTTGAAAAATTAATTATAAACAAATATAAACATCATGACGCAGATTCTAGGGAGGGTTCGAAGAGGAGCATCCATTAGTTGACGTAATTGCACCCTTTTCATTGTTCCTACAAAACAATTTACCTAAAAGAATTTAGAATAATAAAGAAAAATATTTATTAATAATTTGAGTTACTTACCCAAACCTTTTCAAATTAAATAATATTACTTGGAATATTCCATGTAATATTTCCAAGTAAGAAAAAGTTTAATCATAATCCATTTACTTTCCCATTCCTTTAAAAATTTCCACATTAATAACATCCATTGTTTTGTCCCACGCTGCCGCAGTCTCCAGATCAAATTTCCCGCCTAAGGATTCCTTTAAAATATTTAAAATAATTTCCTTGAGGTCCTATGAAAAGAATATATTTACAGGAATAAATAAAATAGAGAACAAAATATACTACGGAGAAAATTATTACAAGTACTTACTATAAATTCTTGTCTCCCTTGTCCACGTCTGCCATGCCTCTTTCCAAGAATATGAAGATTAGCTTCTAATAAACCAGCATCGTGCAAAGAATCAAAAGCATTACTCAAAGTGGTAACAATACTCTGACAGTGGGCTTGAAATTTCTTGTTTCCAGGTAAACTTTCTACAGATAAATCTTTAAACGACGGAAAGACTTTCTGATACTGAGGATAAACTTTAAAAAATCTGTAAAAAATCGAAACACATTCTGTAATGATAATAAAATAAAGAAGAAGCTTGTTACAATTTCCCACTCAACGATATCATAGTTGTGTATGTACATATAATAATTATTGTACTAATAAAAACAAAATTTCATAATATTTCACCTTGACATAATCGCTACTCCTGCGCCAACAGGATCCTTTCTGATAATTGCCCAAGATTCCTGCACAAGTCTTTTCTCCTTTCCACTTAATCCTGTAGCAGAATCGATTACCGCATCATTCGTATTGCCCCAAAAGTAACTCACTAGGGAGCCCATACTTAAAAAGAAAAAGAATTGTCACAGTATACTGCGAAAAGTTGTAGCACAAAAAACTTAACACTAAACAATAAGGAAAATAGCACTATAAATAATGGAAGTGGACATAGACCGCGCGATACGAACTGTCAAGTAATTTCTATGTGCGATGCGAACCGGGTCTGATAGAATAATAAGGAAACGCGCATGTGTGTAGATGTATAGATATTATTCCATCGTGTGTTTATGTGCATATATATTGCGTTATTTGCGTATTTTTTCCTGCTTTTCAATTTTTTTTCCTTCGTTCTCAAAGACCTTGGTTTTCGAATAATTATCATCCCATTAAACGCTCATTCCACCTCGTTATCCCAAGTTCAATTTAATTGGACTCACCCGGGATAATAAAGTGTACAGGATGACCTTTGAGATATTATGAGGAATATTTCGAGAATTATTACATCTAACGATTATACCGAAAAGAGATGATTTATCTTTCTTTTTTATAGAATTTCAAAATGACACACACCGATGGGTTGTGGTCGAGAGTTTGACTGGTACAGCCGGCGACTTCACTCTGTTTAAATATAGATTGAGGGTTCAGGATTGTATGATTCAACAGTGTCTTTAGAAATACAGGGGCCCGGTTCAACCAGTCTTCTCAATAAAACTTCATCTTCATTTATTACACTTAAAAATTTTACATCAAACTATATGCATATATAGCTAAGTCATAATTATACTAAAAATTCATAAAATATTATTGTAATATATTATTATTACTTACATTTTTTAAGTTTCCATATTTGAGATAAAAGTAATTGTTATAATTGAAAAATATAAATTAAATGATATATTATATACACAGTCGACGTGTGCAATGTTTTTTTTTTGACAGTTTGACAAATCGTTAACAAATCACACATGAATTTCAATAAAATTACGGCAATGTATGCTAAGATAGAACAATAAAATATAATTTAGTGCAAAACCAGGTACATGCTTGCTTCGTAAGAAAAATTCTATACAGAGCCAGGTGTTACTTGCTAAAGAGTTCATTGTTCTCTATCTGTCAAAAAAAAAACACTATGAACTCCTGGACTGGCAATACATATGCTAAATAAAATCTTGACCTTTTAGATCTTCTTGTTTATACATCTAATATTTATGTTACAGATATCTTAAAGTGACGTACTTTACTTTTTAAACATGATAACGTTAAGTGACGTCACCATCTCTGTCCTAGTAAACACAACAATATAATAATTATGAAGCATTTAGAGTCGAAACGTGACATCAATTATACTTTGAGGGGCTATCTTTTTACGATACGAAACGTAAATAAGCCACCCGAAAGTGGAACTGACGTTGTGGTCCCACTACATACTTATAAGCAAGATAACGTGTAATACGTGTAATCCAATGTGATTATTACATGCAATACGCAAGAAAGTTTTCTGCTTAGCTGTAATATACGTAATATAGCATTCAATATAACTGATATATAACAAACACAATATATCACATGTGAGATTTAATGGTTACATTAATATTAGACATAAAAAATCTAGAAATATAATAACTATTGTAACGTTTATCGATAGTGCAATTTCATACGCTCCTTATGAGTGTACGAAATTGGATGTAGGTTAGTGCTCAGGGCTGGCGTCTTTAAGAACTTAAGGGACACAGCGTTAAATAGTAAAATAAAATAACAAAAATTTATTAAATTATCGAAGACAGGTACAACAGTTGTTGGATGTGCGTCAATTACAATCGTCAATATCAGTGTCGGTATGGTAGGAAAGGATTGTCAAGGAAGCGTCCTTTATTTGTTTGTCTATTCCTATCTCTCTCTGACTTGTCTTTGAGGAACAGAGGATGCGTCTGTATTTGTACGGTAGCCGTAGTGGAGCTCTGCCTATCTATTGGCTGTGGTACTCCGTGCGAATTGACTAATCACGGCGAGAATAATAGATCGAAATCAATATGGCGTCAACTGAAGTTTCTGAGGTAGATCGCAGTCCTCTCCTCAAAATTTTGACAATGTTTTTCTAAATACACGACGGGCTCGGCGAAATAGCGAGCGCTAATATGCTGTAGCTTCCGACAAAATTCCTAATAACGATTTTATGCAATTACTATGCTCTATCCCAGAGGGCATAAATCGAGCTCAAACACTTTATAAAGATTTTACAGTGCGTTATTCTTTCGGATTTGAGTCGCTTACTATGTTGTTACTCACGTTCAGTGTACTGGTAGAATGTTGACTTTTTAGAATTCGAATTAGAATTAGAATTAGAATTAGAATATTGAATTTGATTTGAAATGCATTATATAACTAATTGGAATGATAGATTGATTAGCGGGATGCGCTAATCATCTATCGGAGTTTATTTCTATTATTTTCCGCGGATTATCTTTCGGGAATTGTTTCAGTACAGGAGTACTGAGAGGTTGATCGATTTGTCATGTTACTATATATTCCACCGATATATAATATTAATAAATAAATCTTATGACAATCCTGTTTTACTACTTGTTACTACTTCGTATTATGCAAAAGTTGAAAAAAAAAGAATATTACTATTTAAGAACTACAAAATTTTATTAATATTATCGATCTTAGCAATCTAATTATATTTAAACACTATCTACTATTGATAACATATCTATAAATGGTAACCACACATCGATAAAGAAGTACCATTTTTTATATGTCGTTCAAACTTGTTAATTTCCATATCGCGAAACAACAAAGAAACTTAACTAATTCGAATTTCCGAAACACGAAAAAACTTGTTGACAATTTGGAAAAATTGCTGTGAAATCGATGATCCTGAAAGTATTCTAAAACCTGAAATCCCTTCATATTTCAACATAAAATGAGAGTATTTAAAGAAGTTTGCTGGAGAATTTACAAAGTCAAATACAGATGTGTGTCTAATTTAAAAATGCTAAAATAAATATAAAAATTGCAATAAATGATACTTGTTAATTTCAATTCAATGATTATATAAGGTAATGATAACTACTGAAATATGGTTTTATAAATGCTTTAAAGTATTATTAATTGCTTATTGAAACAATTATTGTTACACACCGCTATATATTAAAATGAATAAATATTATTCAGTACATTTTTATATTTATTTCAGGATTTAAAAGAATTAAATACGAATGTGTATTTAACATCGGAAATTTCCTACGGAACTACCTTAAGAAATGCTACAAATTCGAATGAAAGTCACGTTCAATTCTTGATTCCAATTCGGAGTATCACTAAATTCAATAGGCGTCATATTTTATACGCCATGCTATCACAGAATGGAAATTAGCAATCAAAAGGCGTAACATTCAACAGAGAATATATTATTATTGAACAATACAGCTGCGCAGAGCGCTAGTACGTTATTATGTTTATTTTTAAATTAACAATATGTAAAATTTTCAATAATCAATATTAAATAGTAAATCTGTGTCAACTGTTTTAACATACTGAATAGATTTATTCACAAAGAATTATGTGTAATATAAAAGACTAATAAAAGATTGATGATCACGATAAACAATCACAACAATAATGCTATCATTAAAAAATGTTTTCTCGTATAAGCTACGCAGCCTAGAAATTTTATTAAGAAACTAACATACATATAGAGAAATCAGTATGTATATAGATTTCATGTTAATTTTTAAATTGCAATCCTATATAATTTAAATATAATATTCAGAAACTGTTATCCCGAAATTTTCTTACGCCTTTCTTTTTTAAATGTAAATTCCGCAAAAATATACAAAATCCTCTCTTTCTGTCCGAAAACTCTCCATTTCTCATTAGACTAATTGTAAGTACACCTTTTTCTAACAAAAAGCATGTAAGTTCTAGTTTTAGTCGAGCTCCAGTATACAAAAGGACCTCAAAAATTTAGTGTATGATAATCAAGAATTTTTTCTGAGGATTTCTGCTTTCTCAAATTTCTTAATGAATTCGGTGGAACTGTCCATACAGGCTACTTACACTATGCATTCGCTACGTGCATACAAATATAGCTATATCTTAGCGAACACGTGTGGTTACTATTTGCACTATCTGTATTTCACGCCATAAGCTCTCGATAAACATTTTCTCTATATGTACAATACAAACCCATACGTGCTCACTAACATTTAACTATATTAGATATTAGATTTTGCGGTGTATTCACACTTCCTCACATATGCTTCTTAAGGTACTATTGCATTTGTGTGCGTGCATGGATCACAAATAGGAAACGAACTGAGAATCGGAATGAAGTTCCATCATCCCTATTAGGCCTAATACGGGTGATGAAATTTTTCTGCTTTTATCGTTATTGATTTTATTTCCTTGTTCAAGATAAATAAAAACTACAAAATAAAAAATTACTCGAGAACAAGTCTATTTTACAATTAGTGGCGAATTGTAAGGAGAGGAGGATTCGCTAAGAAAAATTATACATTCGATTACAACCATACATAAACCAGTGCCGATACTAACAAGGATACGTTGCATATAACCCTTTAACTTGTCCGTCATAATTGCTAGAATGATCTGCATGATGTTTTAAAAGGTCATAGAGTCGTGAGCTGCAAAACAAGATACACAATGAAAGTCTATGTGATGGAAACGAAATACAACTAAGAATCACTTTGAATATCCTTTGAACGTCATTATTGAATCTGTTTCCTCACGGGGATATAAGATTATTTATAATTTCGTATCATGTATTAATTGATAAGTTATTATTAGTAGACAATATATTTTACCTACACTATGTATGTTCTTTAATGATGAATTTAAAATTCCACTTGAAGATACATGATAAATATGAAAAATTGAGTGATAGATTATATAAATAATCTAATGTTTTAAGTGATTGCGATACAGAGAAAATAATATATTATTTAACAGTAATTTTAATGATCGTGATTTCCAATCGCGATAAGTAAAACGTTCATGGATTTCACCTTCATAAATACAAGTACGCGATATCTAGTTGAATACCAATTGATAAGGCAATCATTATATGGTGAACATTGTACATACGTCCTTGCGATATACGTATTATAATCGAATTGCAATCAGTGTTTCAGAGTGACTGTGACCATGCAGTAAATTATGCACTTGATTACTTTATATTGTTGCCCTTTGATTATTGCCATGACGATACTTCCTTCAATATGTTTTATGTAAATCATAATTTATAATTTTCAAATGATCAAATAGAATTCAAAAATTTAGGATAATAGACAAATAGTTAATGTGACAATAAGAAAAGTGAAGAGATTAAAAATGTTTTTATAAAAGATTATCGGATTTATATCTTCAGATTCAATTGTTAGGGGAACTAGGAAGTGCATCAAAACCTCAAAATAGAGTAGTATTGTAATGTATAAAAATATAATAATAAGTTCTGTAACTTACACGAAAAATTTATATGTAATGATCGACAAACGATGGTGTGGCTTGCATGCATATTTTCAACGTGTAAGATGCCTGTGTTAAGATTTTGCCTGCATCTTATGTTCCTACTTCGCAATTACTCCTTAAGAAAAAAGTATTTCAATACTTGTGGACAAATATGTGTGCACTCTAGTTCGATAAAGATAATGCAGAAATTCTGTGTAATTTACGATTGTTGTGATTGGAGCTACGAGATAGCTGTTGACACTATCCCCTTGGGAATTTTATTGAAATATGGTATGCGTATAACTTATTATATATAACTAGTTAGAGACCAGACTATAATGAGTCGTAAGTCTTTATCGTATCTGCTTTCTACATGCCAATAAGAATTATTTTCTCTACTCTTTTGCTGTTCCGATTCACTTGTAAAAACGACTTACGATGACTGAAGCCTTAAAATGTATGGTGGGGTATTAGACATCCCATTATTTACTTTCTTGTTCGAATAACGAAAAATGTTGGTGCTACCATTTTATTATTCTATACATATATTTCTGGCTTCAGCTGCTGTTCACTCCTGCTTATTTCACGTTTGTAAGGATTTTTAGTAATTCTAATATGTGTATTTTAATTAGTCGTCGATCACTTTTAGTTATGCCATTTTTTTCTTTTATTCTTAGTGGACGGAGCACCACATATTTTATGTAATTATTTTCACTACCACCGGTCAAGAGTTAAAAAACTTCCAGAGTCATATTGGGTCCCCTGATAGACCGAAATTTTCAAATCGAAAGGTTTGCGTCAATTAAGAATTTGGATTTCCGAGTTTTTCAACTAGTACGACTAGCCCGACAAAACTGTCAAGGTATTTTGAAAACATTGAACAACGCAACACTAAATTATACTTTTAACTTCGTGATGTGTTATGTATTCTCTATATTTGAATACTTACACAGGATTATGAGGTTACAAACCAAGGAAATTATTTCATTATTAAGGGAAAATAGCTAGGAGCACACCTGAAGACATCGGTGTATTTCGGAATTTTGTTAACAAAGTAACTATCATATTTTAAGGGATTTATTTATACGCTGTTATAAAATACATTTTTTGAATATAAAATATTATAAAAAGGTGGGGATACGGCTGTTGAAATATTTTATCTGATATCATAAGACCAAAGATTTGTACAGTACATAACCTTACCTACATACTGTCGTACTACTAACGGTAGCTTTAAAATGGATTGTCTATTCCGTCTTAAAGTTTACTTGGGGAATCCCTTAAAGATGAACGTATAGGCACCATCGATTAATTTTGACCAAGCTTCCGAAACTTCAGAAGTAAATTTCGAGCCTAGTAATTCCTTAAGTACCTTCAAAATAATAGGTTTCAAGTTCTGAAACACGAAAAAAAATTATTAAGGGAACAGGAGAGCATACCATAGCGTCATTGTAGAAAAATCTTAATCTAGCAGAATTTTATAAGTTCTCATGCAAATGAAATACCCACATGTTTCTACAACCTCCACTGTTCCTTACACGATACTTTTATACGGACTAATTGACCAATAACGGTGTGAAGTACATGGAACTTTTCGGCGTATGAGATGCTTCTCCCAACATTTTAGATGTCTCACTACATCTTTCATTCTCAATTGTTCTTTACAAAGGTGAATGCCAATAGTTGTAATATAATATGGATGACATGAAAAATGATATTTAATGATCTTAAGTTAATAATGTTACAACGACTTACATTAAACTGTTCCTCTGTTTGTCCACGAGTAGCATGTCTTTCCCCTAACATCGTCAATTTAGCTTCCAATAATTCAGAATCATCCAAAGAATTAATTGCAGACGATAAAGCGTTGATGATACCGGACCCGTGTGCACGAAACTTGGGATTATTTTTAAGATCATCGATAGGAATGTTGGAAAATGCGGTAAATAATTTCTGATACTCAGGATATTTTTTTAATAATCTGAAATTTCATTCTCAAAAACAATTCCGTTAAATCGTATAGTTGAATTGCGATATCGGACTCGGATTTTAACAAATTGAACATAAGGAATTGTCTGAATTCTACCACACGCTGTTCAGTGACGAAAACAAAAATATATATTATATTAAGCATATTCCACTAATCTTTAGTTGAGTACACTAAAATTAAACTTATAATTAGTAAAATTAAATACTGTGTAATTGCGCTTTCTTATAAATTAACCTTAAAATCCAATATCGCAACATGGGTGATCGCAGTTTACCTCTCTAGCTTTTTAAAATCAAAACTATTTGAAAAAATTGTATTTTATTAATTTATCCATGGATTTGAAATTCATTTTATATGTAGGTAATATTAAAAAAAATCATTAGATCAAAGGGAGAATTATCATTTTTTTTATGCCTATAGGCATATAGATATGCCATTTATAGTTTATTATACATAGTCGAACCATCACCATCTTCAGGTGGCGCAATAGTCCTGAATAACCTTATATTAAAAAGAAAAATCAATAAATCTAAACTTACGCCAACATAATTGCAGCACCTGACGTGACAGAATCCTTGCTTATAGGAATCCAAGTAGATTGTATAATTCTTTTTTGTTTTCCTGTCAATCCTGTATCAGGATTGATAACATCATCATTAGGATAACCATGGATATGGTTAAGTATATTTCCCATTGTTTGTTCTAAAAACAACAATGGTTACGTTATTGCGATTATTGCGTCATTTTATTCACATTCATATAAATTCTAAGTAAAAATCCACTAGTTTTAATGAAAATTAAATTTAAATTATTTTTAAATATGATTTAGAGAGACAAATCATACATTAGCCATACTCCTTATTTCTTGTATAGGCAATATATTATTTGTACTTACAAATCTGCAAGTGATTCACTAATCAGGTAAGCAAGAACACTAAATAACTGAACAACTTTCCTAATAATAATCTCTTCTGTGTTGAATCATAAAACAAGAGATCTTCTTGTTTCTAGTTCTCTTTATTAATTATAATAGATCAAGTAACGCACAGTAGTCAATATTAGAGCGTGAATGAAGAAGCAACTTTCGCAGAAGGAACTGGTGCTATGCGTTCAAATTGTACTACCATAATATCTATTTGGTGTCTGACTTTAGCTGGAGTGGGAATATACGAGAGAAGTAGGGATTAATTACGTAAATTGTCGTTTAGCAGAAAGATTTCATTAATTATACTCCATAATTTTGATAAGACATCAAATATTAATACATCATTTATATGAAAAATACGTGAATATTTACTATAATGATAATTTGTATAATTATAATATGAGTTGAATTATAAATCATTTTACACTTGTCATCAGTTCCATTAATTATAATGGCATGAATTGTAGTCGAGTATTCCATGAAATATAAAAGTTCCTAGAAAAATATCAAAATTCTATACATTATATTTTATCTTATAGGGTGACATATCATATCTGTTCTTGGCTTAGCATAGATTTGCCAAGTATTTGGTCTATTAACCCTTCGAAGTATACATCGTTCTGATGATCGGATTTTTATGAAATTTGGTAAACACGGATTTTTGGGGTCGGTGATTATGAGTCCATTATCAGATTTGAAATTCAAAATGGCAGATTTAAGATAAAGACCGCGAAAATAAAAAAACACGATGATATTCGTGAAATTATAAATTTTGGTGGCTTTCAGAGTCACTGATTACGAATGTAAAATTGAAATTTGAACATTTGAAAATTCAGTCATTCTTGGCACTACACAGAACTAAAGACAAGGATGTGACAAGTTCTAGCTCTATTTTTTGAAGAGTAGGTAATTTATACCACGGATTCGTAATCAGTGAGCCCGAGAACCTCCACTTATACATTTTCATGAGATCTACATCGTTTTTCGATTTTGAATCCGCCATATTAAATTTCGAAATTTTTAGTTAAAATTTATAGTCATCCATTCCAAAAACACCCGAGTCCGAATCCAAAAAGTTTTGGCATTTTGGTCTGCCGTATTGGATCCACCATCTTGAATTTTGGGAATCTGACTGCGGATTCGTAAACAGCGACTCCAAAAACCTTTTTGTACAAAATTTCAAGAAATAATCAGTCAATAATGAATTTTTCCAAGAAAATCGGTTATTTCATATTTATTTATTTATAAAATTTTTACAATAGTTATTCATGATTACTCGACTTTTTTACATTCTTTTTTTTTCTAAGATATCTGAAAAATGCAAAAAAACAACCTAAATGTGTGAACTAGAAATAAAATTTTACCATCATACTTCAAATGGTTTTAAAAAAAAGCGCCTGCAGATAGATAAAACGGTATACAGCGTACTTGCTCTAATAGAGTAGTTCGTCCGTTACCTATAGTCGGTCTACGTGTAAGATTAGCAGGTTCGTGTCCGAGCTAAGGCGTCAGGGTTCCATAATTTTTGAGACAACATATTCTAATAATCTTCAGATCCATTTTTAAAAACATATTAACATATCCGCATCTATTAGAATAATCAATATGATACAATCTTCTAATGCCTTTGATAAAATGGGAATACCTAACTATTTACGATTCCGGCTAAGGATACATTTAATGAAAGAATGACTAATCAAGCCAAGGAGAAAACCAATAGTAGTTGGTGCTAACGTGTTGCTGATAACAAAGCTGAACTGTCGTCACATCTGGGGTCACAACATCAGCATCTTTTTGCTCCTCTACCGTTTCGAGAAAATCCACTCTCGCAGAACTCCCATACAATACTACAATTACAAATAAAAAACTTCTGTGATCTTATCGGATTCGCTGTGTATGAATTTTGTAAGTTTAAACTTGTCACGTTTTCTAACAGTTTCCTTTCTATAAAAATTTGGTAACATTCTAGAAGTTTATCAATGTTTATTTACAACTAACTAAAAAACATCGGTACTTTTGTTAATTTTTATTACCAAAATTCCTAGAAAATTTTACTAATAGTGAACCAAAACTTTCCCAAATAATACAATTTAAGTATGAAAATTTTCAGAGTCACGCAAATTGTGTATACTCAATTGATAATATTTTAGTTTCTCTGCCAAGAAAATTACTAAAATTCAACCACTATTTCGGCAAAATTTTCATGATTTTTAGGTAACAAAAGTTGACCAAGTGGCTAGTATATTTTTTTCATTTTTTAAACGACTTCAAAATGAAAGAAAGTTACAAATTTCACCCGTGTATATATTTGCTTTTGGCAAAACCGAATCCGCTATAAAAATTCGAAAATCGTTTGGCTAATAATCTGGTAAGAAAAATGTTACAGAAATAACAAAAATTTCTTGCAATCATACTTTATCATTAAAACTTTTTAAATTGAAATAGATTTAACATGATTACCAATAATTCGACAATTTCGAAATACGCATTGAAATTATATATGCATTTTATACTCTATGTGGACCGTAACAGCCGTATACTTATTATACGAATAAACGTAGTTAAGTTCGGAGAAAATATATACATGCGTGCATCACATCAATACTGACACTGACAATGATAAGAGGAGTTGAACAAGTCTCCCTCTGCTAGTCGGTCTCGTTATTCAGTACGCAAACAGTTCTCTTCGTGTTCACTGTGCCATATAAAAGTCTCATATATTTAATAGACCAAATTATATATATATATATATATATATATTACATATATGATATAAGAAGGATACAATAAAAGTTCAGGTGCGAACAGGCCTCTGTCAAAGCCCTTCGTAATATGTTCGTGACTTAGTTTCGGACATTAGAGCGAACAAAAGATTTTGAATAATTAATCAAAATCAAAATCCGAATTAGTAAGATGATAAGTGGCTGGATTGCTGTGCTTCTTTGCCTTTTGGCAAGTTTATATTCCAGTAATGGCAGCACTGTCAACAGGTAAAATAATATAAATTGTAGAAATCATATATAGAAAATCCGATTATCTAATTTTAAATGAGATTATCCCTTTTTTAATTGAAATATTTGTAAATCTCAGTTCCAGGGGTTATATATTCACTGCACCAAAACACCTATTAGCTGGGGAAGCGGAAACTGTATGTGTGTCTTTGCATAATGTGGAATTGCCAGCTCATGCTCTAGTGGAATTATTCACTCTAGAAAATGGCTCCGATGAGGAAATTCTGGCAACAACGAACGAGGTCGTGAGGACTGGCAAGTTTGAAATCCCTTTAGTAAAATAATGTTTGACAACGTAATTAACTCACTCTAATATCCAGGATAAGGATAAGGGACACTATCCCCATGAATCGAGTACCCTAACAATTTTTATTTTACTTACACGCTGTAAATAGCTACAAAAACCTAAAAGAATAATTTAATAATTCTTCCCAACAACGCATATTCTTAATCGTGCAAATTTAAAAACGAATCTATTGCACAAATATAAATTATACGTCCTGAATTAAAGCAGCATATGCATAAATGAAAAAAATAATTTTATACAGATTGCGATTAAAAAAACTCATCGTTCTCTAATAACACGTATTAAGTAAAGAAGGAATTCGTGACCCTGCATTGAAAGGCGTCCTTGTCGGAATAGTATCTGAATAAATCATTTATAATGGTGGCTATCGCGTATCCTCACCTCGTCCCTTAGAAGCCTAGCATGTTTAAACAAATTGTAAATTGAAATTGTCGTCGCTTCCTGCGAGGGAGCTGAATTGGTTAGGCTCCCTCCACACCAAGAGGTAATAACCCATCGTGCTTACATCTACAAATCTATCCACATACTATGTCGTATTATTATTCATCCAGTCGTGCATATATATATATATATATATATATATATGGCCAACACAATCCGACTGCTGATACACCTATACTAATGAAAAATGCCATTTGCGTATTTGTTTTCGTTGATAATTCACTCTGTGTAGATTCGAGCGGACGTTGCTCTGTCGAACCACCACCACCCTACACCATAAACGAACTTTAAACTATACCGAATGTATGCACTGATTGATCGTATAAATAAAATAGTAAAGTTTTGGAATAAATAAAAAAAATGAAATTACTGTTCCTGATTATTAAAATTTATAAAATTTTGAAGTGGTCTTTCAAAATTTATTGGAAATGACTATATGTTTATTCAATACAAGAATTAGGAACTTATGTTGCATCAAAATGAATTTTTATTCTTTATTACATAATTTATTACGAAATTTATATTTATTCGTATCACATGCATGACGTATAATTGATTTGCTGATTGCCATGCAAAATTAATTACGCTACTTGAAACTGTATGTATATAGTGTTGGTATAGAGTAAGTTAACGTAGGTCGAAGGGAAGTATCATGTTCTTGGTATAATTCTATTGAGACTCAGCAATTCAAGTTAATTTTTTGATACGTAGTTAACGTCGTTAAGAAGAGTTACCGTCGGTATAGATTTCATCGTGTATATAATTAAATGTACATGATGATGCAAATATAGACTTTCGCGTTAGCCAATTTACAGTTGAGCGACTTGGAATTTCAAAGCAGTCTGACTACTATATCTCTCAGAAGGAATTTTAGATAGGATGTTGCTATTGATACTACCGTTGCTTTCTGTATTTTTGTGGCCCTCTATATCCATTATTTAATTAAAGATTGAATTAATTGATAAATGTATCTACTCATGTGAAATTATTATTGGCTTAAAGGTATGGAAGCTTGTATGGAGTTGATAGTTCCAATGACTAAACATTCAATAGCGACTCTGAGGGTTAAAATGAAATTTAACAAGCATCCTGATTACGTAGTGAACGCTCAAAAGGAAGTTTTCATAGATCATGACTCTGTAGTGTCTTTCGTGGAGACAGATAAGTCTGTTTATAAACCAGGACAAACTGTGAACATTAGAATTCTTATGTTGAAACATGATTTGAAGCCACATAGAAAAGCGGTATGAATACATTCTCTATTAAATGTATTAATGCATTAATAAATTATCCTATTTAACTTGTGTACATTTATGTCACATAACTTTATCAGATTCCAAAAGTATGGATAGAAAATCCATCTGAGATAAGAGTAGCTCAATGGACAAACGTGAGTACAGAACATGGAATGGCTCAATTGACTTTTGGACTGTCTGCAGAACCGAGTCCGGTAAGAATTCAAAAATTGTAATATTTGAAGGTTTTTCTTTTAGTGAAAAATTGTAACAGCTGCAACTTGGCTTTCTTAGGGTACATGGAAAATCAAAGTTGAGAAGAATAAAGCTTATCCCCATCTTGGACACACGGCCACTTTCGAAGTGAAAAAATATATTTTGCCAAGATTTCAAGTGACAATAAAGTCCCCAAGATATATTCTTGCAGATACTGAAATTGTAACTTGGAATATATGCGCCAAGTAATGAAAAATCTCACATGTTATTAGCATTACAAAAGAATTGATTTTCAGTCCATACTTTATGCTTTTACACAGATACAGCTATGGAAAACCCGTGAAGGGTACTCTAATACTGAAATTGACACCACAGACTGCAAGCTGGAGACGCAAGCATAATCATCCGGAAATAAAATATGGAACCGCAGTATTTATCGTGATTTACAGTATTTTAGATTTTTCATAGAAATTATATTCATTTTAATTTTCTTTATGATTTATATACATACAGATCGATTCACCGGATGGATGTACAGAGTTTCATGCTTCTGGCGAAGAACTTGGTCATGCAGATTGGACAGTTGCGCCCAACAATATTATACTCACTGCAAACTTTACAGAAACTGGTACAGGTGTAACTGAAACAGCTAGTAGCAAAACTGTTGTGGTACATCAGGCATTGAAGCTTGAATTCACACCATATACATCAAAATACTTCAAACTTGGTTTACCATATCATGGAAAGGTAATATAAAGACAAATAAAATTGGAGGGGTTGCGCCATCCACCTCTGAGGGCCAAGCTATAGGTCAACATTCAATAATTTTTTTACTAAACTTTTTTTAACATTTTTTTATGTATGGAATAACAAAACACGGTTTGAAAAAACTTTCACGAAAATATTACTGAAATATCTATATAAACATCCGCATAATACATATTCACGGGAAATACATCGGTCATATTCCGTATTGGCGGTGTATACGAGTTTGAGAATACGGATCATCTAAAGTTAAAAATTCCAAAATTGTTTTGCAGACAAATAGTATTATTAGAAATCTACGTACGATTTTTTTATGAAAAAATTGTGCAAATAGCAGTCATTTAAATATAAAAATTATTTTTCACATAACTATCGAAATTAAAAAATTTATAATAAGAAATGGCCAATCTAATGGAAAAATCGTATGTAGATCTCTGGCTATACTACTCATCTACAAAATAATTTCTGAATGTTTGATTTCAGATGACCCGTAGACTCAAACTCGTGCACATCTCCAATACAGAATACGGCCGATTATTTTCCAGGAATTCATATAACTCGGAAATTTATAGAAATTTGTCAGTAATATTTCTGCGAAAACTTTATCATATTATTTATTTAACATATCTAAAAAATAAACATTTTATACAAAAAAAGATACATTACAAAAAATGGTCGAATTTTGACCTATTTTCTAATCCTTAAAAGTGGCGTAGTCCCGCCCCTCCCAAGTAAATTGAATGAATAATAATAATAAATATTGACCCCTTTAAAGCTAAGAGCCCTCTACCAAGACGATACTCCAGCTCCAAATGAAAAAATTCAGCTATGTCTTAGAGTGAGAGGCAAAGAGGATTGGATAAGTGTTGTTGTTGAATGTCGAAACTTCACCGCTTCCACTGATGGTTTCCTAGACTTTATTGTACCACCACAACATAAAAATATTGTACTGCTGCATTTTGCTGCTACTGCTGTTAATTATGCTACTAAATATTACTCGCCTGATAAAAGATGGAGAGTAGGTATATTACTCTATCTACTAACCTATAGAAAGCCGGAAGACTTTATAACCTCTCTGACTATATGTTTCACTTTATACTTTTCCCATTTTTATGAAACTTTATAGTTATAGGTGTTTAAGGTGGCTGAGTTTAAATATCAGTTCAGATTTAAAATAATCAATATGGCGGACCAGACTAAAAATTTATACATTTTCATAAAACTTTGTTATTCATGAAATTGCTTAGACCTGTACTTTTTCAAATTCAAAGTTTTCCAATTTTGGCCGCCATGTTGGATCCTCTATTTTGAATCTTAAAATTCTCGATATATAATATGAATTCAATGACCTAAAAGCACATCTTAAAATCAAAATTTTTTGAATACATATACATTTTTTTTCGAACTTTGGACCGCTAGTTTATATTTCGAGAATCTGAAATCATATATGAATTCAGCGATATCAAAAACATATAACTATCAAATTTCGTAAAAATCTATTAACTGAAGAAAAATGTTGTCATGCGAAGGCGGAGAGACGTTATAATATCTCGAAAATAGTGTTTTATTTTCAGACAAAGTACGCATTGATATTAGAAACATTTAACTAAAGCTAAAATTGCAACATTTCGAAAAATATCTTCCTACCCTTTAAAAGTTAATGCAAACAGAATAATATTTAATGATTTTTATAAGGTCTTTATGGATCAACCATCATCTTATATTGAAGTGACACCCTGGTACTCACCATCGGACAGTTATCTCGCAGTGGCACGAGGATCTCAGCCAATAATTTGTGGAGAAAAATATTCTTTTAACGTCATGTATACAGTTCCATCCAATCACGATGCAAACATGTCAATTCCTTTTCATTATTCAATCAATTCCAAAGGAGATTTACTGATCTTTGGTCATGTCAAACACAAACCACACAAAAATTCTGCTTTGAATTATTCAGAATTCCATAACTTATTGGGGGCAGTTGAATCATCAGCCAATAAAACAGATCAGAGTTATATCGTGCATAGGTAAAATTAAAGTTGACGATTACTTACTATATTTAAATTAAAAATTTGATTTTCTTACAAAACATAATTATGTGTTGTTTTTGTACAATTTTATTATAGATTTCCATTGAGCGTTAAAGTGACACCGAGTATGGCGCCAATTTCTGAATTACTTCTGTATTATGTACGTCTTGATGGAGAAACCATCGCTACAACTTATACAATTGATGTAGGAAATTGTTTTGAAAATAAGGTCAAGACTGCCTGGCATGATGACGTACAAAATCCAGGAGCATCCACACAATTTCATGTAGAAGCAGCTCCCTGGTCGCTTTGTGGAATTTCTGCTGTAGATAAATCCACTCGCTTCTTGGCTGGTCATGCTTCAAATTTAATCGACATTGATCAAACATTCAATAAACTCAAGAAATTTGATGTTAACAATGTCCCTGCATTACGTTCCTGGGCACATTGCGAAGGTACCATTTGCATTCTATTGATACTCGATATCAACAATCTGTTCAGTAATTCGACCTCAATAAAATTATCATTTTAATTCCACAGGACCTATTGAACCTGAAACAAGTGCTGAAGAAATTGACCATTTACCGAGACCAGCAGTGGAAGAACCTCCAGAATGGGATTTACGAAAAAAAAGACACGCACTAAATATACTTGGACAAATAAATTATGTGGACGCTATGCAAGCCTTTAACGTATGTACGAATGATCAAGTAGATTGTCAATTAAGTTAAGTTTATAATCAATCAATTCATTGTTTATAGGATTTCGGCGTAATTGTAATGACCGATCTGACCCTTGAAACGCGACCGTGTCCGGAACTATCGTACTTCAGAAGATTATTCAGCCAACACGTTATAAAGATGCATCGCAGTTCTACTTTACAAGGTACCTAGACAGCATAAAATATTTAAAACAATCTTTGCTATCAAGTCTTATCAAATTTATAATTTTAGATAAGATGATGATTAAACCATTAGCCTTTCCATTACTAAACTTTCAAGATCAAACTATGAGCAATACCGGAATGGCTTATGTTGACCAGCAACCTGATCAGGCAACCACATTAAGATCATACTTCCCAGAAACATGGTTATGGGAATTAATACCTACAGGGTAATAATAATATACATATTATTATAAATCTATTATAGAAAACTATTCTTGAAGTTTATTTAAGCGATCCTAATAATGATCTCATATCTGTCTACATAGAAAGGAAGGCAAAGTAACAGTAGAACGTACATTGCCACATACTATTACGGATTGGATAGGACATACTGTATGCATAAGTCCTAAGCATGGACTTGGTATCGCCCCACCCGCAACAATCACAGCCTTTCAATCGTTCTTCCTGGACTATAGTTTACCGTACAGTGTAAAGAGGGGCGAAATATTACGTTTGAAAGTCTCTCTCTTCAATTACATGCAACATAGTTTACCTGTAAGTGCGTATACGTCATTACAAAATACTGAATTGTTATAGATTTTTGAAAAAAAAAAAAAAGTATCATTGGCTTTTAATAGGTGAAGTTTAAATTTGGAAATGCTGAAGGACTGGATTTGTACATGTCATCTCCTACAGCATCATACTGCGTTGAGCCCAGGGCCAGTATAGTCCATGAATATATGCTAAAACCACGACTCTTAGGTGAAATAAATATAACAGTGTCAGCCACCATTGATCCAGACTATGCAGAACCTTGTGGTCCTGAGATCTTAATACATACTAAGTAATTGATACTATTATTGATGATTGGAAATACGTATGTCTTTTGAATTTTATTATTAATACTTATAAATAACACTTGAAAATTGTAGGGATACAATCATCAAGCCTATCATGGTACAACCAGAAGGTTTTGTTGTACAAGTAACAAAATCAGCATTTGTATGCCCTAAGGATTTTAGTGATGATTCAACGATTGCCTGGTATTTAGAATTACCTAGAGAACTCGTTCCTGATAGCGCTAGAGCATATGTGTCCTTGATAGGAGACATCTTGGGACCGGCGTTAGAAAATTTGGAGAATTTGGTGCGACTTCCTATGGGTTGCGGTGAACAGAATATGATACTTTTTGTACCTAATATTCATGTTATAAGATATCTGGAGGCTACACAGATGCAAAATCCTGTATTGCGTGCTAAAGCCATTAAAAACATGGAAAAAGGTACGTTTGCCTAGTTCAAAATAAAATTAAGAAATACAATATACATATTTCTTCTTATATACGATAGGATATCAACGGGAATTAAACTATAGACATCCGGATGGTTCTTACTCTGCCTTTGGAGCTGCTAATACAGAAAGTGGTGGATCAATATGGCTGACAGCATTCGTAGTAAAATCATTCGCACAAGCCCAATCACTTATTCATATAGATGAACGAGATTTAAAGCTATCTGTAAAGTGGATTGTTAGGCGTCAACTTGAAAATGGATGTTTCCCTGTAATCGGCAGAGTGTTTCATAAGAGTATGAAGGTACATATAAATATACCTTTATCGTGAGTTATAATTAAATCATTTATCAACCTATTTTTTAGGGTGGTCTTGAAGATAGCTCATCATCTTTAACTGCTTATATTTTAATCTCTTTACTTGAATCTGGAGTTCCATTGTCCTCATTGCTTATCAACAATGCTCTAAACTGTTTAGAAAAAAGAATTGCTCATAACAATGACGATCTTTATACAGCAACATTGTCAACATATGCTCTGACGCTTTTGGAACATCCCAGAGCACTAGCATCATTGCAATCACTAATGGCTCGAGCAACGGGTCAGCACGTAAGGAGACAGAATCATTTATTTCTATAGATTTCTGAATGATTTTAATTTTTATACATTTCCATTGGATTAGGATTTACTCTGGTGGGAAAATAAAGAAAAACCATCAACAGGTTTGAGCATTGAAATGACAGCATATGCTATTTTGTCTCTTGTAAAAATTGGTGGTAATGAAAATATGATAGAAGCTTTGAAAGCCGTACGCTGGATATCTAAACAAAGAAATGCAGAGGGTGGCTTTACGTCGACCCAGGATACTGTATTGGGATTAGAAGCTCTTACCAAATACGCTATTGCTATGTCCACTAAATCCACTGATCTCTCTGTTCTGGTTACTGGAAATGAAGTAGATCATGTCTTCAGAATGCAAAATGCAGATCGTCTTGTTCGCAGACAAATATTCTTGCCAGTCCTGCCAACAGTGGTGGAAGTATTTGCTGAGGGCGAAGGATGTGTCTTAGTACAGGTATTAATATAATTAATGAGATATAAGGGATAATATCCATAATTTAATTTGTGTTATCTTCTCTTTATAGAGTAATCTGAAATACAACATTCCACATGCAACAGGATCTGATGCGTTTGATTTATCAGTATCTGCTGAATCTATAGCATCTGTGGATGAATGCTCCATGCAGAGAATAACTGCATGTGCCAGATATAAAATGGCAGATGAAGAGAGTAACATGGCTCTACTTGAAATTGGTATGATTAGTGGTTACATACCAGATCGTACCAGTCTTCTCTCTCTCATTGAAGAACCATCGACTCGTAAGTAGGTTTAAATTAAATTTTATTATTTTGTAATGCATCTTTTTTTTCTAATAGAGGTGAAACGATTCGAGGAAGAACGCGATGTCGTTAGTATCTATTTTGATAAATTAACGGGTCAGAGAACCTGCATTTCATTTATTGTCAGTCGAGAAAATATCGTCGACCGTCCAGAGCCGGCGAACGTTAAACTCTACGATTACTATCAATTAGAACTCTTCGTAACAACCGTAAGATATATACACACATATGTAATATATTATAAAAATACGAAGCAAAATTACTTTATTTAGATAATTTCAATAATTACTATTTTATTTTAGAGTTACAGTTTTTCTCAAGCCTGCAGTAGCGCCGGTGAAGATGATATACAGCCAATACCAAAGCCTGTAGAACCAAAATCTAATCACTCTAATCTGGAGGCCAATATATTTGCGTCAGAAGATTCAAAAACAACAGAAAGAATACCGAAAAATGTCGGAAAAGATAGTGCGAGTTCAAAGCATGAACTTGGGATATCAAGTACAAACAAACCTGAAATAATAGTTGTACCTACAAATCAATCTATTGAAGCAGATGACAAGGTTCTGGATATTGTAGAGGATATTTCATCAAGTGGACTGGAACCGAAAGTTATGAATGTACCTTTCATAAAGAGTTCGAATATTTTTATCCATCCTGATGGTTTAGAAAACAGCGAAATATCTCGTCATTCCAATAGAAATTCTATTAAGACTGAAGCACCTGAAAGTAAGTTCTCGAACAATTATTTTATGAATAGCATTAATACAATATACCATATTACCTCTAGTATTACATGAATCTGGAAGTGGTGAAGTACCAGACGAGATAAATATTAGACTGAACCCACTTTTTGTTGAAGTGGATCACGATCTAGAAATGCCCGACGGAATAGAAGGGCCTTCAGGGGTATTCGTAAAACCTTCAGATGATTTTATTAAAGAGCAAAGTAGCAAATCAGAAGTTTTAATAAATGAAGAAATATTATTACCCTTAAAAAATACCAAAAAAATTGTAGAATATTCACCAAGTCCAAAGGTAATATTTAATCATTTTTAAGAAGGATGGCCAATTCTCATACATATATATAAACTTTATAATTAGGAATCTGAAAACTCCAAGGAAGGTATGGTAGTAGAACCAGAGCCCTTTATATTTGATAGGAATCTATATACAACGCGTATGTATTTTTTAATAATTAACCTAGTTTTAAAAATCTTTCTGAGGAAAGTGTTTCATCACAGAAAAATATTTCTCTAAAAATATTCAGCCCTTCCAGAACACAAACCTTCCTGTCCAATATGTGCTGACACGTTACCAGCAGATATTCAAAATATATACTGCAACGCAAAGAGTATCGTAAAAGTGGCCATAAGAAGATGGCGTAAAGCTCGGCTATTATTAGACTTAATGGCACCTTTTCATCCAAAACGTTTACGTTCTACCATAGAGTTAAACATGGATCCAGATTGCTCCTGTCCGCCATTAGATAAGCGTGAGTAAGCATTAATATTAGTTAAGTAAAACGCCTGAATTATTTTTAACTATAATTTATTATCATTTTCAGCTGGTAGCTTTGGTCTTTTCATAAGCTCCGAAAATGGCAATCTAGCAACTCTTAGAAATCATGCTGAACAAAGAATTGATAAATTAATATCAATTTATGCATTACCAAATACACAAGGCCCACCTCCAGAAATAATGGCGGCTCGTTTAATTTGTAGACATCCTTTTAATAACTCTACTTCTGTGCCTGCCTTTAGGCAGACGGATACTTGAGAATTAAAAATGACATCAGTGTAGCTAAGAAAGAAGTACGTAACGGAATATTGAACTCTAACAGCAAAACCATTTTGCAACGGCCAATCGTAGGTCAAGATATTAATAACATATTTTGTTAAAGAAAGAGACCAGTGAATATTTCATATATCTATTTTCATAATCAACCACCGTTTCTCGAGCTATGCATGACATGCATTTATGTCAAAACCTTATCAATATTTTTATTTTGACCGTTCAATATGCAAAATGATGATAGCGTTCGTCCTTTTTAATAATTATATAATCATGAAAACGCATCAATCCACTCATGACAAATATTATAATACTCTCACCCTACTAAAGATTTCTATTGATTATATTTTTTTTGTACGAATCGCACATGAGTTGTAAATAAAAAAATATGGAGTTTTTCGTGATACACACACTTTAGGTATTTATTAAACTCCCATTAATCTATGAAAAAAAAAATTTGGATGTTTTTCATAAATAGAATTAATATATCGTATCGCTATTTATTATCTTCAAATTTTTCCACTGCTACTGCAATAATTATTACAAATTAACAATCATCTTTAGACGGTAACTACATTAAATATTTTTTTAATACAGTGGTATTAGGGCTATTACCAGTAGCTATTGTAATATTGGATCGAATGTCTATCGATTTTTGAAATTGAGTTTCATCTGTTGTAAATTACAATTGTGTATACGTTTCTGCTGTATATTTAGTTGTCTGTCCTCAAATTAATGACAGTAACGATAGACACGTGGATCATTATTATCTGGAATCATTCTCGCAAAGTTCGAGTATGTCTATCTCTCGCCTCACTCAATATTATTAAATTGCTAGTATATATTAAATAAAAAATATTATGACATTACTTGCTGTATAGGCTATACACCAAGATACTTTGCAAGATTTTAACTATGGCTTCTGGGACACCCGTGAACGAAAGGAACGTAGGTACGCAAGGTGCAAAGCGGCAATAATCCTTGTTATTACATTTTGTTCGCCGTATGCAGACGTCCCGGCTGCAATGTGTTTTATCTTGAGACAAATGAATATTTAGAATTTCCAGGCCGAGACTCATACAAAATTATCATAGAATTATATCATTATGGAAATAATCGGGTACAAGACACGAGTCTCAATGACTTCTATTTCCAGAGAAAAAAGCAGAATTGATATTATTGGTGCATAAGTGTTCTGTGGTTCATAATTTGTTCTCAATATTATACCAAGAGTGGGAGGAAAAATCCCGTAAAACATTAATAAAATAGAAAAGAAAAAGTCAAAATTAAAAATTGATACTCCTCTGAACGGCAAGAAGCATACGCCATTACATTTTTACTATTTATCTTAGAAACACAAAGAAAATAGAGAAGAAAACTTCTTACACGCGCGACGCTCTATAATACTCTTATCAACGATTTAAAAAAAGTTAACGCTAAACACTTTAGCCCGTATTCACAACTCGCTGTTAAAGTCACTAACAGAGTCGTTTGTAGTTAAAAGTCACTAAGAAAAAATTTAAAAGCGCGCTATTAGCACTGAAAGCGAGTTCTCAAAACGGGCTTTTATCTCTGTTATCATACGAACAAAGTTATCGTCCATTTTTAGACTCTTTAGATCATCCTCTGCGGATTACTCTTCGTGTAGATAATAGTGCGTAAAGAGATGGATGAATACGCTCGAAAAAAGATCCATAATTCGTCTTGTGCGCTTTACAAACGAATGCGAATGGCAAAAAGCCAGTGTTACGCGAGACAATAACTCTCTATAATTTCGAAATTTTTACTTTGCCGCGATACCCCTAATACTTTAGAGAGACGATAAAAAAAATCGCCGGAAATATATGCGTTGTCGTTTGTATGAATTTTTTGTAGCATCCTGTTCTTCAAAGTCAATTGTGAGACGTGTTTTCATTCAGTCGATGCTGTTAATTCACATTTATCAGCATATCTGTGCAGAGGATGATTATCCATATTCTATGAGGATTTTTCAACCTGGCACGAGGTATTGTAAATAATCCAGGAACTTGTAAGCTCTCAATATGGTAGCTCTTGCCGTCGAAGCTTAGTAAATCTTAGGTGCGGAACGATCGTTGATGGGTCCAGTTGTTTTACGAAGAGATGTTCCACGACGTATCTGGTCCATTAAAGAATCTCTGACTTGAAGTGGATCTACTATAGGGACTCTGTTCCCCATGATACGTCTTACACTGGCAGATCTACTTGCACTGCTGCTACTTTGCTGTTGCTGTTGCTGTTGATGAGCAAATTTAGCATTCAATGTTTCTAAAAATCCAGTGGATGTTTTTGAGTTTCTGTTGGAGTGTTGTTGTTGCTGTTGTTGTTCAGCAGAATATTTCCTAGAGTACTTCGGGCTATTTCCAGCAGGATTATTGGCAGTGGTAGAGGTCGACGAGCTGCTTATTAACTTGGCACTCAGAACAGCCATGAAACTTTGGCCAACACCACCCGGACCTTGTCCTTGATTTATACCACACCCGGCAGAGCCACCAGAAGATACGCGATCCTGAGAATTCGATCGTGTTGATGATGAACTAGAGCGTTCAACGGTGCAACGGGTTATCTGCAGGACTGTATTGTGTTGGGTGGAAGTACTGGTTTGATTTCCATATTGCTGAGAACTTGTACATTTACGTAGAAGAGACGGACTCGCCGGGGTGTGACGTAATTCCGTTAAGGTTCGCACGGTTTCCGATACGGATATTGACCTGAAAAAAATGCAACATTCCTCGTTTCAGTTCCTTGTGGCAGCTTATTAATATACAGCGATCGTGTAATTATAAAATTCCCACAAATAAGATACATCAACAGGATATCAAAACATATAGTAGAGACAGGAAATGACTGAGACATTATTCTCAAATGTGTGACCCTTGATTTTTTTCACACATTCAAAATCATCCTTCATTTTCTCCCTGTCTCTCTTCATCCTAGATCAATTTCAAACACTCTCTACTCTCAAATAATATAATGGTTAAGAGTGACTCTGAGAACAATCATACTGTCACCTATGCAAAATATAACTCGGAAGTCCTTCGTATCCAGTTAACATTAAAAAGTACTCTGAAGTCAATGACATTATATGTCACAATTGTTTATGTATACGGCTGAGCAAAAGTGTCTCCCTACTCTTCTACCCAAAAAGTACGTATAATTTGCGTACTACATCTAATAAATGTATCTTCATAAATGGATAACTATTTAAAAAATGACAGCACTATACGTATATCCATTCTAGCAATTATATATTGCAAACCATATGGCGGACAAGCACATTTATTTCATTACCCTGTATAAATGATTCTCTCACGCGATGACTTAATTCTCTCATTGATCCGAATGAATACAGATCAGGTTATAAGCAATTTCGCAACACTGTAATGTTCAACAAATTTTAAGTATAAAATTGTGCAAACCGTTATATATGATAATCATATTTTGTTCAGTTCACCATCTCTAATTATGGCTTTATTAAATATACTTTAAATGAGAGTCCGTCTTCTAATAAAATATATTTTTAAATATATTCTCCCTACGACTTTCAACGCATAAGAGTCCCTTAGTCCTCAAATTTATTCATGGATCGACGGTATTAAGTATATAGGAAGTATATTAAGAAAAGAAAGATGCGAGGAAAAGGGCAGTTCTATTTGATAGATGAAATGTTGCAGCAATTTTTTGGTGAAGAAGATAAGTTTGTACGTAATTTTGAAAAGCATTGTGCAATGCATCAAACGGATGAGGCGTCATAGACCGCACTTAATTTTCATTCTATTAAATGTCCGATTATCCAATCACCTTTGAACTCAGTATTAGAATGAATTTACCTTTGCGGCGTCGGACTGGCTGTGGGGGAAGATCCTTCCAATAAAAATGCAGGAGGTGGTGGAAGATTTTCAACCTCGTTGCAAGCAGTTTCACTACTATGTTCCTCATTAGGGTTTGGAAGAGCATTATTGTAGGTGCCTCCGATTATAGCTGAAGTACGCCTCACTGGAGGCGCAGGTCTTGTTGCCTGTTGCATCGATCCTCTACGCGATAAAAGGGAAGACGGAGCTGCGTTCCAGCTGGCCTCATTTTGATTATGTACAGAGTGAGAATGTGGAAGTGTCGTCTGACTTCCATAACCACTGCTAGATTCTAAGCTTGATTCGGACGTTAAGCTTCCGCCATCCTTTTCAGTACTATCAGTCTTGAATAAGAAAAAATTATACTTAATAAAGAAGAAGATTAAATATAAATTATCTAAAGCAATTTTAAAACTGTCTACCTTGTCGGCTGTTGGCCCTGGTGCGTTACTCGGTGGAGGGGGAAGGGGTAGTTGCATTTCTTGAGCTCGACTAGCTGCCAAACTTGCCAATTCGTGCATGTTCACGTACATTGGTTGCTGATGTTGATGTGATGCTAGCTCTAAAAGATATGAAAATGATAATATAAAAATATAAATTGAAGGTGTTATCTTTAGTGTAACTGGTACCTTTTGCTAAATGTGCACGCAAAGGAAGCTTCGGTTTCCCCCTAAGACTTCCAGGTATCTCAGTCTTTGCTGGAACATTTGGCCGTTCCAAGCTGGAACAACGACTAGGAATAGGTGGCCTGTTGCCGCCGTTATTCCTACGTAACTGTATTCGGGTCAATTGTTGATTTGACGAGGAACACGATGAGGATGATGATACGGGCGACGCTGGTTGACTATGGCAACAGCCACTAACATCCCTATCAGGTGCTTGAAATGTATATACGCTGAGTGCTGGTCTATGATGTCCTTTCTCGTATGCTAAAATCAAACGAATCTAAATGAAATACCAATTAAACTATTAACCTACTTCCAAAAATCGCTACGTTTTTTAAAATCAGCTATGAAATAGAAGCACATTGTCACAGCTATTTTAAACTGATTATCTCACATGATAATTTTCCATTACGATCTAAAGTAGCACAACCTACACTATACTATTGTAGAACAGATTAATTTTCACTTACCAGAAGAAATTGTGTGAGGTCGTTCATTGACAGTACTCTGACTCTGCCTATCAAACTGAACCGATGTCTCCTGAAGATCAGGCCATGTGGAAGTAGTAATGGGTCTAGTAATGGTGCATCCCGTACTCTGATTGCTGTGCGAAGAGGCATTTGACACCTGGAAGAAAAATAAATCCTACTTAGAAAGAGGCAATACTCCTGCAACAATTATGAAATCGTGCAGTAAAAGCCAGTGCTAAAAACGTCAAAGAGATAATAGGATATACAATAAAACCTCTCAATAATATAATACTTAAAACCAGCCATCAGGCAATATCGAAACTCCATACTTTTTCAAGTTACGTTTGTGCTAAGACCTCCTCCGTGAGTAAGTAAGCGTGCTTCCGCATAAACCGAGGCAAAACATAGAGAAACTGGCAATGGATCATTACGTTACTGTGAATTTTAGGCAGTTGATGGTTTCGTTATGTTTATAAGAGGTATTACTGTACATATAACAGAAACATATCTTAACACCAGAGCCACTACCTTACCTGGTGCTCAGAAATTGGTTGGGTGTACAGAGTATCCTGAGAAGTAAACCCAGAGTCACGGGAGCTGCTGCCAGTTAAATGACGAAGAGTCATCATGCTGCTGACGCTGGAGGGCCTGACACCAACCGGCTACAACGAGTACAACATCGACTACTGCATACGTTCTCTAAGCTAAGATTCGTCCAGCATCCTTGCCAAGGACTAGAAACTAACGTACAGCGACTACAATGACAGTGCAGAGCTCAATGCATATCAATTGCATAGCGATAAATGACGATGCATGCAGAGATTTAAAAAGAAAAATGTGAATAAAATACCCTGCCTTGTTAAATATTCTGCTCCTAAAGGGATGAAAATAACTATTTCTTTACCTGGGACAGAGATCTGTGCCATGGATGACCAGATGGACTTGGATGACTCTTGCAAGATCCACTGCTGCTACTTGTAAGAGAGCTAATAGAACACATGGAACTTTTTCGTGATCCCAGGGACAAAGAAGGGCTAGAGGGTGGTGTAGCCAAGGACCATTGAGCCGCGTCGCATCCTTTGATGTCAGTAATTACTTGCTCCGAAGCAGGTGGCAAATGATTCGGTGATGCGGCGTGTCTTTGTAATTGGTCAGAAACTTCCTGAAGATGCGTTAATTCCATAAGCATCGCAATTTCTTCATCCTAAATATAATTTCAATATGAAAACTGAGTTTGTTTTTTAGGACGAGCGCATAATAGCACGATGCATCAGAACCCGTCATGTCGTTTAAATTAAAATGGCATTGATTCACATTGAACATTAAATTATTTCCATCCTACTTGACTCAGATTAATGATACTAGTGATTTCAAGAACTTTCTACTAACAAGTACTGGTTTCAGAAATCGTGCAAGTAGGCAAAATCTTCCACGTTCCTCAAGAAGTGCAGCGCGTACTGCTTTTCTCTCGGTCTCTTCCAGGCTGAGACGTTTCTCCTGGACAACTGCTGCCGAGGACTCCAAAAGCCTGGTGAGTTCAGCATCGCTCGAACACGTAATATGACCCTGACCCTGGATCTGTCCATAAATCTGTGACTGACCCTTACGAGCTTTCTTCTTCTGCAATCGTACAGTGTCCGTAGAACGTTTCTTTAGCTCCGCCCTTGCCTTTTTGTACTCTATGAAATTATCGAAAAATTATACGTAAATAGAGATACAAATTTGTCTCGATGGAATGGAAATTATAGTAACATCGCCAGTGTAACTTAGGCACTAACCCTTAGCGTGCTCTTTGTCCAAATTGATAAGCGACTTCTTCCAATCCTCCAGTTTCTCTTGAAGTGGCATTACCAAGCAATCCATAATTGCGCTGGTTAAAGTTTCAAGTGCCATTTTAATTTTTTAGTAACAAGACAAAAGGCGAGAAAGAGTATATCAATAAAAAATACATTAAAAAAGGTCTTTGAACAAAAGTATGCGTATTAATAATTAAAAGCTTACCTGGTAAAAGATTTCATACGAGTCTCCACTGCCTTATGACGAAGACATATCCTTGTTAGCGCCGTTCCAATTTCCTTTGTCGCTCCTTAGATATAATAAAACTCTGATTAAGTAAGCTTGCAAAAATTATTTTACAGATAACGCGTGATCCTTAAACCGGTAATCTAGACTACAAATGTACCCAAACGGAATTTCAAACTACGACTCTGAGGTAGCAGACGATATTTTGGGCTTGAGACCTTAATCATAATTCAATTTCACTTTTTAGGCGTGGGGCCAGGTAGGAAGGAGAGTCTGTAAATTAACGCCAGCCGCGCAGTACTTACTTTAATTCCGATTGGCGTACACTTGTATCTCAGAGTATTGTCAGTGTAAGTGTTTCATGTAGGTAAGTCAATTTCATTTTTTTTTAATAAATAGTATATTTCTCCTGTAATTACGTCATTCAAAGGCTCCGTATCTTTTATATTAATTTATGGTAGGACTTTCATATTTTACGGCCCACAATGAAATAAATCAAATAGTTATTTTGCTTTTATTGTAATATTTTTGTTTAATACAGTTATATTGAATCGAGTATGCTTTATGAAAGAAAAATTGGTATAAACTTAGACCATTTTGAAGAGCATAACTGTCAAAAATGGTCACGCAATATAATTTTCAAAGTATCGCAACAATGAGCGAAGAAGATAACCTGGAGACATTAACGACTATTATATGTGAATGGTCCTGTGTCCTCTTTAAAACTCCGTTGGAAAATTCAAGATCAGTCAATTAGAAGAAAAATAAACATTTTTATGTAAAAAAAGTTTTTGCCCGATTTTCGACATTTCTTTTACATTTCGGTGCAATTTTCACCAATTTTTTTGTTACTGCGTTATTAACCCGCAATTTCTTGTTACTATTACGATTATCATCGTCGAGAAAACTTAAAGTCTTTTTATTATCTCTACAGAAAATTGCGCCCCTCCGAAACATAGGGGGTACCTTTCTTTGTATCCCAGAATGTTGCACGAAAGTACACAAAAAGTTATTATGAATCAAAGATTAAGCAGATTTATGAACAATAAGCAATGCCTTTTGCATGTATAAAAATAACGAATACAGAGCATGTTTATTATTATTGTCAATGCTGTATTCGAAACACGATTTCATGGTTTCCATGTAAAAAGACCTTATATCTGACCCAGTGAGGATACTTTTGGGAGAATGCTTCTGTTGATAGGAGGGAAGGGGGAGGGGGTAGCAAGTGCCCTAGCCGTAGGAGGGAGTGGAACTTTAAGATCAATACTAGCTCAGCTGGAGAGTGCAAGAAATATAATTCAACGGTGAATAGGGCCGATGTTCCCATTTATGAACATCAGTGGCCATAATAGCTGGACACTCCAAAAAATAATCACACACCATGTAAAGATTTTAAACGTTTAAGGTAAATCATTAGAAAACTCTCGCAAGCTTGATCCTCCATTTTTTTAATTTTAATCAAAAAAATTCAGGCTTATGCTCCGGTACAAATGAGAATAGGTTCTACAATTAGCAAAGTTGAGGTAGCGGGAGAAAAGTGACTGAATTAGGCCGGATATCATTAATTACGTAAACGTTAGAAGCTTGGCCTATGTATTAAAAAACTATCAGTGTAAAGCTTGACATGTATGGCATTTACTGACCAAAATAGAACATTATTTACTGTGTAATTATTGAGAAATAACGTGTCGAAAATAGTTATTTGGCGGCGTCTGTCTCTATCTTCATTCGGATGCTCTCTTTATATGTCGTCGATAGGGAGAAACATTGTGGCGCAATATTGCGGGAAACTATAAAAACGTTTTTAAAGGGTTTCCGGACTTTCTTTTAGCATACGAGTAAAAATCTAATGAAAATCTTAAAAAACAGGATTTTTATATCGATTTTTGCTGGTGTTAAAATGATTGTAACTCTTGAAGTACGTGCGCTGAACTCTGCTTTGGGGAAGAATCTCTGTCAAAAAACCTGTTATATAACATTGTCCTTTACATTTTACCTTTAAGAGGTCCGGAGTCCCCTTAATAAGGTATTATGGTAGAGTTTGGCTCAAGTCAAATCAGCCATATATAATTTGTTAAATTTAATTTTAAAAAATACAAATATATAAAAAATGTGAATTTAATACTAACAAACAATAATTCATCTGATAAATAAATCATATTGTTTACTGAACGCACAAATCTGCATCGTAATTTTTTTTTTCCTTAGCGCTTACAGTTGGGGAAAAGAACACGTAAAAGAAAGAGCATGCATTTCGTTTAACAATAACTTCTCAATAATTCTCAAAACGCCTCAGATATCAAGCTGTCTGGAAATACATTTTATTGCATAGGTTAATTTGCTAACTTTTTAAAAATGAAGAACTTTTGACTAAATACAACCATTTTTCCCCCGCCATCTTAATTTTGCCCAACTTTAATAATTAATATCTCTTTAACTAGACGGTAAACAAATTTTGTTTTGAGCCAGCAGACACAGCTGATTGAACTCATTCAATTAGGCATTAAAAATATAATGTATCTAGCATAATTCTACCATACTATCTTGACAGTACTTTCTATTTGTGTTACACGCGATTTTTTCACGAAACGTCTATCAGTGTGAAGTTTATACAATGCTTCACTTGTAACAACTTCTATTTAGCGAGATTATAGACTTGAAGCTAGTGACTGCTAGTAACCACATTGCATTATAAGGTTAATTTCAACTACCAACCGTGCAAATATATTTACAGATGGCACTATTTACACTTAATACTAGTCAAACGTCATCCATGTAACAAAAGTTCAAAAGCGTTATTAATTGCTTATAGGAGCATAATTATTGTGCATTTATTAAATCAGTATTTTAAAATTTGATTTGCTACATTTTTCATTTAGTTGTAGATTTAAAACAAGTTATATGTAGATGTTAATTTGACTTGGAAAATATTCAGACGACTACCTTAAATTTCAAAATACGGTTAACTCACTCACCTCGAGCATTTGTGGCCGCGTCGGCAATCTTCTGAAAAGCTTCGAGATATGCCGAAATCGCTAGTATTGCAGCTCTGCAAATAAATCGATTCGTTTTTCCCTGCATACTCATGATTAAGTGAGGTACACGACTATAATATTATAACATTTTTAGACGAGGAACGTTAGATATGATGGTTAACAGATGTTAACAAGAAGGTTCTGTACTCCCTTTAAACAGAGTTGTTTACAGAATGAAAAAAAAAATATCGGGGTAAACCGGTTTGCTGCGAAGCACGACCACTGGAACCATGCGGTCGTATCTGAAATATTCATTATTGCGAAATACAGTAATTTACGATAAACTGAATTCCGAATATGGATGGTACAGGAACATTTGCAAATTTCCAGCCCTTCCGGTTTCAAAATGATACATGGACAAAAATTCGAAATATTAATAATTTATATAAATCTGTATACAATATTTTTATTTAAACGCTTAGCCGTTGAGAATTCAAATTTCATAGATCACAGTAAAATCTGCAACATTGTTCCAGCATTCCTTATTACAAGACGGCGCATGCGGAAAAATCCGAAGAGTTAGTCTCATATGTTTAAATTGAGTACTCTGACAGAAACACTTATCCATATGGGTTGAAATTTAGAGGAAAAAATCAAGGGGATAATATCAAGCACTTGCCGTCTAAAGGTACCATATCCGCAAAATTATTTTTTTTCAAGGGCGTATGTATGCATAATATGCAGTGGGTCGAGCAATCGTGCCTCACTTTGTTTAATCTAATATTTATATTATAATATTACAATTTACTCATAAGATATAGCTTTAAATGCAGAGCTATTAATAATTTTAAAAAAGTTTCTTCGCAAGAATGATATTGACTATTGTATTATCATAGATACTACTATTTTAATTCTATTCTATACCGATTTCTAATCAAGAATAATTGTAAAAAATATAAGACATTTCAGTGGCCGCCATTACTCTGTTTTCACCTAATAATAATTTACTGCATTCCATGACCGACTTTTTAATGCTGGTTTTTGAATATTGGTAGTCATAATATTCTTAAGGGGGTGTTCCGAAATGTAGTGACAGTACTGCCAGTATTGTAACCAACGCTGTGACCTTATTCATCCATACGCATCTGAGAGAGATGTAATTACTTTTACAGTACTGTCAGTAAATTTCGGAACACACCTTAAGTACATATAATCATGCAGTCTAACCCTCTTTCATCTCACCTGAGACACGTGTGTAACTTTGTTGCCTTGGAGATTAAATCTTCCCATAATGGAGCTCCATTCTGGAAAAAATGGTTTGAGAAGTTACAAATCTCAGCTAGGTTCATTTCTATATATATATTATATATATGAACTTGTCAAATGGTAGTTATGAGGACGCGTGCCACTCACAACGATAAGTCCATGTGTTTTTTTTTCTAAAAAAAAACTAAATCCTTAAACACGTAGCATTGGAATTCTAATCTAACCTAACCTAACGAAACCATTTCTTAGCCCACCACAACTGCGAATATCTAGCATAAAAATTTTTTCGGAAAGTTCGCTGTGAATGCCGCTTTATGGTCCTGACAGTATACCTTATGTATCAAGATCCTATCAGGCCCGTCCTGACAAACACCAAGTATCCTCATAACTGCCAGTGCTCGAGAAAAAAAGTCCTGAGAACTACCCTTCTTAAAAAAGTATCTTCATTTATATGACTCATTTATTTGGATTTATAAAAAGGAGGAAATATTGAGAAAACTAGAAAGATGGGCTACAATATAGTATACATACCCATTTGTCACAGATAAGATAGAAATATACGCCTACTCATTAATATTGGTTACACTGATATATCTGCCTCTCATAACCGTTTTTATCTGCTACTGCATATTTTTTTGAAATTCAATATGCGATATGAATCATACACTATAAAACATCCCCATCAGAAAGATAGACATTCTATCTCTAAACGATATAAGTGTATTTCAAGGCACCTCAACGTTAATTTTATCTTGGTCATAAAAATTGGATTGAGCAATGTATAATATAATAATGAGTCTTTAGAATCTCGTCTGAGATATGTATAATTAATACCAAAAAATCAGTCCAATAACAATTTCATACATTTCCATGGCTTTCACGGTATAAGTTTTGTATGGGGAGGGGTGGGGGATGAAGGTGTAAATACACATTGATGCCCATGACATTTACGTGATAATATTACATGCGCTCAAATAAACTTTTCACGAATGCAACAAAACGATACATGAGAGAATGGAAATAGAACAAGAAAGTAAAAAAAGAGCGTTTACCGGAGAATAACAGAGTGAATAGCGAAAAGAAATAAGAAAAGGACTAAAGAAATAAAAATATAAGAAACAGAAGGCGTAAAACATTGAAGAAAGAATAAAATAGCACAAGAAAATACGAAAGAAAATGAGAAAAGCCAAAGCAAAAACGCAACTCCAGTAGAAGGTGCATCCGGTACGGCTGTCACTTCCATATCTCACCTTCATATCGTTGACGATTTGCTGAAAGAGGCCGCCCAGGGCGCTGCATTCCCTCTCAATATTCACGTCCATCTTTCTACTTCTCTTGTACTCCAGAGAAAAAGTCTCAGAATAGATCTACGATCTTGAAGATCCTCACAATCTTTAAACACGACGTACCCTTAGTAAACGCATAATTTATTACAATGTCCCATCAACTATAGGGACGCAGTGCACGGCTCTGCAGATATAATCAAGTTGCACACGGCTTCAGGACGGACGCCAGGCGCCCTGATACGTTTACAATATTTCAAATATTTTTATTTTCCTTTCAAAGATCACGAAAAGCACAGCACCACCGTCACAGGAATAAAATGGAGGACAATGATGATGAGGGTGATGAGGATGACGACGACGGATAACTCGCGTACACCATGAATGATGTTTGTACTATTCCAAAAAATATCATGGGTGGATGCGTAAACACGACTGAGGGAAGCAACGAACAAGGAAGTAGGGGAAGAGCGTTACGCGATCGGTGAAAAGTCTCGCGAGTCCGCGTCTGCGTGTGATCTGTTTTCGTTGTATGTACACCGTAGCTGCCCCCTACGACCCTGTTCCAGAATTCAGAATACAGGACCAGTGTACCTAATCGTTACTCCGGATCCCTACTCCTGTAGTATTTTGTAGAAGGAGGCCCGCGTGCTGGGGCGATCTGCCCTGCTATTGGTGACTCTTAATGGACACAACGGAATAGGTATAGTCTGTTACAAAAGTGAAGGGCCTGGACTGGGCCAGTACCGGTATTGGGACCACTGAACTCTAATCATACTTAAATCCGAACGGCAGTGGCGGGGTCCGCGCAGAAAGAGATAGCAAGGACACATGTTAATTAGCGGCCTGTCTCCATCACACACTGTACAGTCTCTGAAAAAGTTTCAGCTGGAATAAAGCAGTAGGCACGGGGAGCACTAATTGTAAGCCAACATAACATAACCTGAAATAGTGGCTCATATATTTTATTTCGAAAACTGCTACCTAAATATTTCTTTTTCGTTTTTATAAGGCTCTAGATTTATATCATGGAGCCTAGGTAGAATTTATATGTGCTTGTGTTGCAGTACTCTTTCTACCGCACACCGCTGGCATCAGCTGGCACTGATATGTCGGCGGAATAACATTTTTGCAGGGCTTGTATACTACATGCGCAGTTCAATTCGAAATGGACAATCTCATCCACGATGTGAGTGAGACAGCTGTGCCCTCGCCGGGTTAGCTCCGAATATTGGCGTTCAGATTCCAGTATGATTAGAGTTCACGGATTGGGACTGAACTCCGAGTTAGCCGTGTTGCTAAAATGCTCGCTATGTGCCACATTACGCTCGATACATTGGCATGTTTGCAAATGGTGCTACGTAATATACATAAATCCATGGCGAGAAAACGAGATGGGAAGATTAGCACAGCACTGCGTAGCGCGCAATATCATTTTTGAATGCAACTTTTGACCTATACTGTTAGGATATTCATCCAATTAGAGTTAAGAGAAATGGAGATAACGAGGGTTAAGAGAGTATGCTATTATTAAGATACCTTGCCAATCGTTGATTGTTTATTATTTTAGAATTGTCGTATCAATGTTATTCTCTTTTCTATCCTTTTAGGATTAAACACTTATTGAGTTCAATATGGCTCTCCTTAAACATCTTTAAGCTTTTAATAGGAAATTCATGTTAATAAAATTGAATCCTTACTACATGGCTTTCTTATTTAATCAGTACAAATACAGTTACTTTCTTAAGCTTGATATTATGGTATATATAATAATGGTCAAGCTGAACTTGAATTCTTGAGAATAATCGGTCTCATCGATATTGTGGACAGTGTTGCTTTATTATCGACCTCGAAATATCGGCATGACCTAAAACATAAATGCATTGCTGTTTATAATACAGAGAAAAAAGATAGACTGAAACAGGAGAATAAGCAGAAATGCTTACCCAGCTGTAGCTCTATATACAATGCTAGCATTATTACTTGTATAGGAACATCACAGTCAGGCCCTTTCGACATCCACACCTGCATGAGAATTTATGTGGAGGATATATGACAATATACAGTACTTTAGAATGCTGTTCAATAATTATGTGCAAACACATACCTGTTTCAATGTCTCTCCAGACTTATCCAACTCACCACGAATAGCATAGGCCACTGCCAGGTTGTAACGGAGTACAGCCTTACCAGTGGGAAGGCTAGTCGGATAATAAGCTATAAATTTAAAATATAAAATTTCACGTTATATAGAATATTGTCAGTATAAAATTCAAATATACCTTTGCAGCCTATTGGCGTTACAATAGTCTCTTCTGTTTTTTCCTTATCCTTATCCAAAGTTTCCAAAATAGGTAAATAGGTATTCAAATCCTGAATATTTTCTGGTTTGAGATATTCGATAGCCTCGTTAATCTTATCCATAAAAATCAAACTCTCAGCAGCATATAAATTTCCTAATAGTCTGTATGCTCCGGATAGCTTATTCATATTTAGTAAAGCCCTAGCATGCTCCAAAGCTATAACATAGTCACCAAGACATAAGGACACATAAGCGCTAGCGGCCAGAACGCTGGCTTTTAAATTTATGGCCTCGACCGCAGTTGCTTGAGATACTTGAGTCCCATGCTGTCCTCCTGGGGAATAAACTGTTTATTATTTACCAACATAATTCCTCATGGTACTTTTACATAAACAACACTTCATATTTGGTACCTAATGCATGGCCAGCAGTTAAGGACATGGAGACAGTCTGAGGTCCTGCTACAGGAGTCATAGGCAAATTCAATTCGTTATTAACTGGCAGTAAGAATAGTGCATTCTTTAAACACAGCATGCCAAATTCTAAGGTTGGTTGAGGTATGGCATAGGAGAGGCCCTCTGTATAATATTTTGTATCTTTTGAAAGAGATGATGCCAATATTATTTTTCTATACAGTCCAGTACCCAGGACTTTCTGGACGAGGTCCTTGCGACGTTTTGGAATATTAAAATCTATTTCATTAGTCTGAAAATTATGAAAAAATTAAATAAAGTAAGAAAGTATAGCATTCCACTGATCATACAAATGATGATGTGAGTAAAATGAAATGCAAGATAAAATTGTATTGTATGCAGAATTTATCAAAGGAATCTTTATATATACTTACAGATTTATGAGAGTGAATGCAACATTCTGCCATGCGCAACCAAAGCTTTGGGCTATTGTGCAATCCTTGTGCAGCTTCTGTGAAACAATCAAAGGCTTTTCCAGCCTGACCAGCGTGTAATAAGGATAAACCTAAACTGTACATTAATTCATAATGTTTATTGCCACCAAGAGTATATAAAGGTTGAGAGGATAAGGGATCTGGAATAAAATGATTGGCTTTAATCAATATCGTTATCAACTTCATTCAATCATAATTAGAAAATATACCATTATCTTTTACTCGAACACTGTCCATGGCATTCTTATTTTCCTGTAATGCTTTTTGAAGATAAAAACATGCCAAATTTGGCTTGCCCATTGAGTGATAAAGACATGCTATATTATTATAATACAAAACGGCTGCAGATTCACCACATGTTCTAGAAAATTAGTAAAACTTGTATACAATTTATTAAAATAAAGCCAGTTACTAAAGCTCTCATACTTAAATTCCAGATTTTCTGTGGTGATTGAATTCATAATCTTCATAGCCTTCTTGCAGTTTCCACGTAGATATTCAAGATTGGCTTTTAGAAATATCGAGGATATATTCTGAAAAAATACTTTTGTATTGTAGGAAAAAGAAATATTTTTAAAAAATATTGAATATTTACCACAGGTGTCCCCAAAGAAATTAATGTTTTCCATTCTCTTTTACATAATTTTAATTGATGCGTCATGAGGTAAATTCTTGCCTTGCACTTAAGTAATTTTATTCTAAAGGCATCCGTTGCTGCATCAGCACTACCTGTTTTTTGTTCCTTCAGTTCCTTTATTGGTTTTATCGGACCTTCTTTATCTGTCACTGATATTTTGGACGAATCTGTTGATATAAACTGGCTTTCGATATAATTAAGTAGAGACAGTGCAGCATCTGGCTGATCAGTTACTATATGTAATTCTATTAAAAGCAAACAGACTTTATGGGCCAAACTCTCCTCTGAAAAAAATAAATATATATCAATATAAATAGTAAATATAATTAAATAATTGGCTACACTTAAAATTAATTCTTACCCATAGGTTCAATAAAAGTGAATAATCTATTCATTATTTGCAAAGCAGCATTATACTGCTTAGTATGATAAAGTAAGACAGCTTCATTATACCGCATAACACATTTTTCAATATCATCCATAGCCTCAGATGAATCTGGTATTGACATATGACCACATATTGCCTTCAAACTCTTTTTCATTAACTCTGTCTTTTTTAGGTCACTTTTATAATACTCAGCAACAACCTTATTGTGCATGACTTTAAGGTCTTTGGGTCTCAACGTCTCTAGCTTATTTAAATATGATGAACATGCAGAATATGTACCCTTTTGAAATTCTATGAGAGCATTTTGAGCTAGATCACGCTCTTGCTCACTTAACGCAGTAATACTTGTTTCTTTGTTGTGTGATTCCAAAGCTTCAGTCATTGTTATAAGAGTATTAGCTGTTTTCAGCTTTTTTATATTATAAATATGATTATCCTGAAACAAATTGAAATACTAATTTATAATTATATCTCTTTAGCAACCCCTGGACAGATTAAATGGGTTAGATGCATCATAGTCCAACCTTTAAAGCGTCAATACTCTCAGGATGATACAAAAATATAAGTAAATTTCATTCACAAATGACCAATTACTAGTTCACGTAAATATACGTAATTCAATTTTCAATGGCGCACAATAAGTAACAGTTTACAGCTTCATCAAAAACCACCGTGTTATTTTCTGCCCTGTTCACTCAATTAGCAAAAATTTATATGTTGATAGGAATCACTATACGTCGGCGTAGTATAATATTGTATTTCAAAAAATCTAAAAAATAACTATTAACTAAAAATTATCTTCGACAAACAATTATTCTATGTACGTTTTCAATAAATTCCAGAGATATGAAAGTATGAAAATTTGTTTTTCCAAGCTATGTTACCAAATTTATTTTGCAGTAATTCACATTATTCACTAAATAATTATCGACCGAAAATGCTTGATATACTTCTATCATGTTTTAATAAGTATTTAAAATATCGCTTTATTAAATATTTATCATACATATAATTATTATAGAACCTTTAGAAACGTAAAAATGTGGGATTGGTAGGAATTTCGAGTTGCTAAGCAACCGTGAATATACGCTGTTCATTGGTGGAAAGATTCGAGTTTCGTCAAGTTTTCCGCTGATGTATCCAGATGTACCTATGCTTTTACAGGTTATACATCCGCTGTGTAATTATTTTTGAGAGCTATGAAAAGATACTGCATCAGACATTCAAAAGAAAATAATTAAGGGGAGTTAGAAAGTTATCATATATGTAATATTTTCTCCATTATCATACGTATTTGAGCTTGCAATTTTTAAGAATTTTTAGACAAAGAATGTCCGTAGACGAAAGTCAACAAACTGAGGTCATGACGCTTCCAATGTTTGACAATCAGGTATGATCATTGAATTTTTATTCATTTCTTTATTTGATTTTCTTTGAATATTCAGATCAGTCTACTGTTTCAATACCTCCATTTTAATTTATTTTCTAGATTACATACTTCTTGTGACATAATCACAGATGTTGGATAATATTTAGATCAAATATATATACAAGAATTAATTATTAGTTTAAATTATTTTAACTCTTTTTTTAACTTCCTTAGGATGATTCAATGTTGGAAGCAATGCAGAGTATTTCTTCAAAAAATGATGCTGCTAACTTTAATTATCTACATGAGTGTGTGAGCAGTCTTGAAAGTAAGGATTCTGGGGTAAACTTATCTCCAGAGTCTGTTAATGGACCAAGGTCTGACCTACAATTGAAAAATTTTGATGAAAATTATCAGAATACTGATTCTGAAATATCTACTCTGAAAATTAATTTTATTAAAATGGGAAATATGTTTCTACAATCTGATAACCTTGAAAATGAAGAAAAGATGCATGGAGAAGATAATGACAATATGAAATGTCACACTAAAAAATTGATATTTGATAATTACAATATAATTCTAGAAAATTCGGTAAATACTGAAAAAAGCTGTGATTTTAAAATGAACAATGCAACTCTACGTATTATGGAAAACTCCATTGAAACATTAAAGGTCTTACATCCGGATATTACAAATTCTCTTTGCAATTCTAACAAAGAATCTGCATCACTATATGATGACTTTGGAGTTTCACCTTCATATACCTTAACAGATTTATTTCCTAAGGGACACAAATATCAAAGTTTTAAAATCACAAGCAGTGAAAGTGATTTACAAGACTGTGAAAAAATTGCAAACAATGAACTGTATTCTGATACAGACTTAGAAAGAGACTCTGATCTTGATGGACAATCACTCAAGAACAAAGAGCAAATGAAGTTAGATGATTTAGATAATTTGCAAGAAGAAATAAAGACTTGTCCTCAGTGCCCAATGACATTCAGATACAAAAGACATTTAGACCGGCACTTGGAAGGCCATCTGAAGAATAACTGTCCTCACTGTAGTGCAAAGTTTGCGCGACATAAACACCTAGCTGTGCATCTATTTCGTGCTCACGGTGAAAAAGCAACGAAGTATCCTCATTTATGCGACGCATGTTCGCGCAGCTTCCCGAAGCGGATACTCCTGAATCGTCACAGAGCAAAACATCAATATGAAACTGGCAAAGTATGCTCAAACTGTGGTGAAATGTTAAAAACTCAAGCGGCAATCCGTGAACATATGGAGAGACATAATAATGAAAAAGAGTTTAAATGTGATCGATGTCCACAAGCCTTTAATGTGGAACAAACATATTTAATTCACGTTCAGAATCATGATACTTATAAATGTCCCCAGTGTGACGCAACATTTGCATCTAAAAAGAGGGCGAATGAGCATTTCAAATTAACTCATTCTGCAAAACCAAAGGATCTTGAAATAGAGAAGAACGGTAAATCATTTTATTCTACAATCAAATAATTTCCGTTCATTTATAAAACTGGGTTTTCAGGTTTATATTATTGTGCTGAATGCCGTCACGGATTCATTAAGAAGGACAGTTATTTCCGTCATTTGCAAACTGCTCTTCATCTTAGTAAAGTTAATAATGAGGTCCCACTTGAAGGTATATTCAGCTGTCCTGTTTGCGCGAAAGAATTAACAACGCGAAGAGCTCGTGATCAACATATACGACGTGTACATAAAGATGAAAAAAAATTTGCATGCAATACATTTGGTTGCACTTTTAATTGCACTAATAAAAGTGACTTACATAGGCACAGACAATTGCATGTAGAGATGAGAAATATTATTTGTGAACATTGTGGCAAGACTTTCACAAGTGTTAGCATTTTAAATGATCACGTGCTTTATGTGCACAATAAAGAGAGACAATTTATTTGTGAAGAATGTGGCAGAGCATTCAAGAGAAATAGTTTATTAAGTAGACACAAATTGTCGCATCAGGAAGTTAGACCATTTGCTTGCAGCCAGTGCAGTGCTGCTTTTAAAAGATCCCATCATCTTACCCGACACATGGAGACTTGTCATAGAATTACTATGGAGAGGAAGAAAAAGGTAAAGAATGCAATGAGATAAATAAATAATTGCTATTAAGTACATAACCCCAATAAAGTAGTCTAAAACAATAATTATAATTTAGGTTGTAAAGCTAATGAAAACTGAAGATGGTCAACTGGTACCTATAATAGAAAAGCCAAAGCAGCCAAAAGTTAAGAATATGAAGATGAAAAAGGAAGTTCAAGTGAATACCAATCCACATATTACAGTTTCTGTGGACAAGTCTTCCATTGTTAGTGAAATTGATGTAAAGTCTTCGTCTGCTGAATTGCAGCATGCACATTCTTTTTCAAGCACTGGAACTCTTACTGAGAGTTCAGGAATTTCAGTACAAATGTCTAATTTGTTACCAGTGATGGATATGATGCCACAAATTCTGTCACTGGTGGATATCAATTCTGGTCAAGTTGTTACTGTGGAAGTTGCCAACCCAGACACATTACCTTTGAATGACCTGGTGGATCAATTTGAGACGAATTGTAATGAGATGCTGGGTTTATCAGGATATCAGGATTTGAACTTTCAGAATGCAGACCAAAGTTACTACGATCATTCAAGTTACTCAGAATTACCACTGGAGAATGTATCAGAGTCTCCGCTATTGCTGGACCCTAATGGTAGCAAAATGGATTCGCTGCCTACGATTGAAAATTATCTTACGCAGCCTTTTCCACCGTTTTTGAATCTTTAGATAAATGCCCTCGAATTATGAGATTATAAAAGTTTTAAAGATCTTCGAATCTTTTTTTTTTTTTAAATGAGAAATATAATTATAGATCTTGTTTCTTACACTTCATAACGGAGCTTATATGTATTTAAAGAATTTGCTAATATTATTTTTGTATCTGGAATCCCTACACTATTAAAAAGTGGTCCTCTTTTTTAAAAAGATTTTAAATAGAATTATCATAAGAATTGTGTAGTAGGACATAATTCCATAGTATAGTAGTAGAAAATCTAGTTTGCAATGACACTTTGCAGTAATGAAAGATGTTCAGTATTACTTATGTAAAGATGAACAGATTATCACATTTTTATAAGAAATACTCTTACTACATTTTTATTGCCTTCCTCTAAACATATTTTCAGTCTTACGCATTTGTCAAATATGTATAGTACTTGCTCTTGTATATAGTTAAAGTATTGTTACGTTGGATATCTTTAAGAGAATAAGATTATCTAAATTTTATTTTTTTAAATAAACATACAATAATTAAGCAAAACCTTTCATGTCAGAGTTGTAATATATGTCTGGAATGTCTGTTCTTCAAAATAAATACATACTGAAATTCAACAAGTCCTTAAACGGAAATTATGAGAAACAAAAAATTTCATGTTCAAGAGTTGCACGAATGTTTCTGATAAAAATAAATATTAACAATTACAGAAAATAGAAGACAAATGCAACATCATCAGTGACAAAATACAAGTTAATATAATTAATGGTTGATTGAGCCAAAAATTTGAAAGAGCAAATCACACTGCAGTACAATTAATAAGATAGAATTTTCCCTTTTTTTTTCTTCAACCGCTTGAGCAGTTACTTTGGAAATGTCAGTTAAAACGTTTAAAATTGAATAACCTCCCACTTATGAATTAATTCAAATATTAACATACATTATCGTAAATTTGAAGGACTCAAATAATGATCAGGAACAAGACAGGTTATGCTATACAGATATTTATCACCGATCATTTCTTGAATTCCGTAATCTTTTGTTTGTTTTAATTGGCTCACGAAGTATATCTGTAGGCGAAGATGCCCACAAGAGCTACAGCTGCTCCACCAATAAGACTCCACGCGACTTTTGCCACATTCTTATTTTTACTGTCAGTTATAGTTTTCTTAAGTGCCACACCATTTGCCTTATTTGTGCCTAACATTTTACGATAAAGATTTTTCTCCCGGTCTGCATCCTTTGCATTTTTTTTCTGCAAAATTACTAATTCCTGTTGTATTTCTTTTGATTCAGGATCTAATTTTGCTGCTTGCTGCAATACTGCATAAGCTTGAGCGTGCTCTCCTCGTAGGTGTAAAATTTTTCCTTACAAAAAAAAGTAATAATACATTTATCTCTTTGTAGAATTGACTACAAAGACAGGTGATGCTGTGTTCATCTGAGGTTACCTTTTCTGAATAAAGCTTTTACATTTTGTGGTTGACATCTCAAAACGTTTTCTACACTTTTTTGGGCCGAATCATAAGCGTCGCATTTTATTTGAGCTGCAGCCAAATTATTATAGACTTTCATTCTATCTTCTAGAAGGCCTTGCAAGTCAGCGTCACTTGCAAATTGATCACCTTCCTTCTCTTGGTAATTAATTCCAACGTTTGTATCATCCAAATACTCTAATGCTCTTCGATAGCATTGAATAGCTAATGTAGGCTCATTACGCATGTACCACCAATTTCCACGTTCCCGTTTCTTATTTCTAATTTCAAATTTATCAATATATTTTTAATTTACTTCTTAATGTATATACAATAAATATTAGGAGTAATGCATACCCAATTTTTTGTCTTTGGTGTACTGAGAGCTGATCTAGATCTACTTCAAGTTCTATTGCTTTTAGTTCCACAGTATAAAAGATTTTAGCACCACCTGGGATATTTGGTTTATTTCCAATGTCTCCATAACCAAATCTTGGGCCCACCTCAACCTCAGCAATCTCACCAACATTCATCAATGCAATTGCTAAGTCTAAACCCTGTGTGAATAATATTAGCATATACAAATTCTATAAACACCAGAATATTATGCCAATTATTATAGATAATCTGTATCAAACCTGAATAACTTCAACATCTCCAAGTTGTATCGTTAATTCTTCATATTCTTCAACAATAGTACCATCTTCCAATTTTCCAACAATTTTCAAAGTGCATATGTCTGATGCATTTGGTCGATCGCCTTTCTCACCTAATTTTATAATTTTTCTACGTAACTGTCCATTCATAAGTATATCAATCCACTCATTTTCCACTGGGTCCTTCAGGTCAGTATTTGTCATTGGATCTTTTGGGTCAATATCAAAGTTTAATTCATTTTGAATAAAATCAGCTTGAGTACTTCCAGGTTGTACTGGGACATCTTCCATGTTTATGAAATAGATTCACTGTAATACTAAATACATTACATCATATTACTATAGTATAGTAATTTCATACTTGCATTTGACTATTTAACAATTATTAATTGTAAAAAAAAGGATACTTCCCAACTGTAATTTATCCCTAACACATTTTCACTATAGTCAATATTAATGAGAATTTCTATTATGAGTTTCTTTTCTCATAATATGCTACTAGAATTGCACTTTACTTAAAAAAATTGTTTAATTAAACAATAAATCGACAGTGAATAAAAACCATTTTATATAATTATCAATCGAACACAATTGCAATTTGCTGGACAATTTGATATAACAGAATGTGAAGAAAACAATTTTTATTATACCTTTTGTAAAAAGTCAATTCTAAAAAGACTAATTCTAAATTTGCAGATTCATTTGCTATTAAGAAATTTGATGACTAATCCATACAACCCCATAATTTGTAGCCAGTGAACACATAAAAAAAGTATTAAATATACCCTAATCAAGTACCTTAGCTACCTGACAATCAGCAAGAAGTTAATAAAAATTCGTATATGATCTAGAAAGTTTTAACGATGATTTGTAATAGTACCGAAAATGTCGAGACATGCAGTCGACAGCTTGAAGTTGACTGCAATTGCAAAAAACGATAATCGATGAGACGTCCTATCGTTTGCCACTAAGTATTGTTTTCGCGGCAGATTCGACTGCGTAAATCTGGCGAATTAAGTTCGTTAGCCACCAAAGCTCTGATGAGCACTCCAACAGTGTTCAACTTTCTGTATTAAAGTTGATATCTGGGGGCTTATTACGGTTTTCGAAGGAATGTATCTATACTTACTTTTCGTATATTCATATCAAGCGAATTAGTCACCGAATTACGGTTCTGTCAATTGAAAATGTGAAATTCCGGCATAGGGATCTCACATTTTCACGAAGGCTGCATGCCGTTGCTAACAGGTGTCTTTTATAAAAAAATAATTCCATAAAGCCTTTAATCTTTATAAATGGGCCTTAATATTTTATTAATATTAAAGGAATAAAAGAATATACGTATATTATATCTGTATTTTTGCAAATGAACACTTTGGTAAATAGTGATATTTACATACAAAAGCTGCGGAATTCGTTTTCCGTTATACTAAATGGGTCGTAGTGTTCGTCGAATTTTTAGCATTATACTTTCTCGATTTCACAAATACATTATGATCACTAAATTATTCATTGTGGGAAAATAATATTCTTTCCGATAACTTGCTTTTCTTGCTATTCACTTTGATGTAGGCTGTTTTTCGAGCACACCACAGGACATGAAATTTCCTGTCAACTCACGCGACCAACTCGCTTTTTCACAAGTTGAGAACGATCGTCATTTTGTGAGTTATTCACCATCGTTATTATCACCTTATCTAAGAACTGTAATAAATCCCCTGGTACGATGATATGGATTTTCAAACTGTATAAAGGATTTAGAATTAAAAATGCAGGTGCTATTGGAGACTACTATAACTAACTTTATTTACTTAATTTGTAATGTGGTTTAGTCTAAATCAATCTACTTGAATTGAATCTAGCTAATTAACTCTACAACACAGACTCAAAGTATACCCTTCAAGACCAGAAATCCTTCCTTCCTTCCTTCCTTTCCTTATGGCTGTATCTCCAATGAGGGGGACATGGTGCCAGTAACTGGTCCTAATAATCAAGGTTGGAAGTTCGACACTAGATGGCGATGTACCTTGCGAAACGGGCCTTATTTAACTCAGCGTGAGGACCTACAAAGTTTATACACCGAATCCGAACAGTGTGGGGCGAAACCCGTATAAATACTCACTTAAGTTTTCATATGAAAACCCATTGGTGAATGCCGCTGGGAGCTGGGCGCGAACCCCGAATCTTTCGGTCGTGAATCCGCTACCTTTACCACTGGGCTACGGCCGCCCCAAGACCAGAAATCAAACTGAACCAAACTGAACGAACCTGAACAAAAACTGAACTGAACTAAAGTGAACTGAACTGAACTCTTATATTCCAAGAGATACAGAACTCTGCAGTCCTCTGTATATCTGTGAGGTTAGCGGAGCTATTTTGAGTTACATAATTAAAAAAAAATTTAATCGTTTGTTGGTCGTTTTTGAGTGATTATTGGATTATTTATAACGTTTGTTAGACATTATTTTGTTTGTTATTGAGAAATAAAAATTTCGGTGTGAAGATAGCGGAAAAAAATTATTTTTTATTTTTTGGATTCAGCTGGGTACTACTGAATGCGCAATTGTTTATTCGACACGAATTAATTAATTAGAACGTTTGTTGGTTGTCTATTTAGCTGAAAAACTCAAAAATCAGTATCTCATTTATTTCCCACCCCCTTCATGCTGCATAGTTCTGTGGTTGGGTCACCAGCACTGTCACCAGTCGCCTTCCGTAGCCACATGGAAATAGCTCTTATTGTTAGTTTAATGATGCTCTTAGAAAAGGTAGATCACCAAGAGAAAACGTGGCCAGCAATGGCTACTGATTATGTTTTACGTCTTAGAAAGACTGTCGGGAAATTACTTCAGGAAAATAAAAATTTATATGTTTATGTAATTGCTCCGCTGCTACTTTGCAATGATTAATAAATATTCATTAAAACAGAAAACTTTTATTTTTATTGAAATTCCAAACAACCAAGCAGATTTTCATGATTTTCTTGATGAATTCATTGCTCCGTATTTAGTTTTTTATTTAACACGTTAAGCGCCACACCGAATTCTTGTGCCGTTCCGTTCAGGCCACAATTAGCCGTCGAGCGGGCCTTGCCGGTCCGTGCGGACCGGCGAGGCATGAACGGAAAGTTTTGCGCCGGTCCCTAGGGACCGGCGTGGCGCTTAACGTGTTAATTAAAGAATCTTTAAATAGTAAGTAAAATTTGATTTTCTCTTAGCTCGATTGCAAATGTAAACAATATGATTGGTTTGTGAACACACCTACGACAGCTGCGTTCGAAGATCAGTCGAGAGTGCTGCGAGCATTGTTGTCTCGGTTCATTTTCGAACACACTTGTGACAGATACGTTCCACTGAACTATACTCAACACACTGAACTCTAAAGGTACTATTTCATGCATGCGACCGCGACAATTGACGCGCGACGAAATTACGCAAAAATGAAGAGTTCCGTCTCGTCTATGAAATATGGCGACGCTCTGCGAGTTGTCGCATGATAATCATAATTATATTGGTCATTTCCATTAACTTGCTAGGATTGAAAATTTATATGAGAAGTAGAGCCGAGCTCTACTTTCGTGCAACAGAAAGTACTCTTCATGCGACAAAAGTACACCTACATCCCGTCAATTTTTAACCAATAAGCGTGGTTTTGTCGCGCGACAATTGTCGCGGTCGCATGCATGAAATAGTACCTTTAAGCTAATATTTCATGCATGCGACTGCGACATTTGCCGCGCGACAAATCCACGCTGATTGGCTAAAAATTGACGGGATGTAGATGTACTTTTGTCGCACGTAGAGTACTTTCTGTCGACAGAATTCTATCTTGTATGCGACCATATCCAACGAAGCTGCAATAAAGACGCACGTGGAGCCATAT
>JARQTI010000757.1:0-88063 GCA_030142655.1 Trachelus tabidus
TTTGACATCCGTGTAACACCTCAATTTTTACTCAATATTATTGGATCTTGATTTACTTTCAAAATTTATTAAAAATAGAACATTTAATCTAAATAAAAATCTCGCAGAATATACGGAGTGGATAAAAATTGAATTGAAGTTGTAGATTATCGAAAATAAATTTCGTTCAGATTGAAATATTAATAAATTAGGTGCTTGGAACATTGAAATAATTAATTAAATCAATAAAGTAAAATATTAACATGTAGAAATCAGAAATTCCGTCCAAGCATATTTAGAAGTACAGGAATTTGTCCAAAATTGTGTGTACACAAATTCTTCGCGCAGGACTCGGCGAGTGGGAGCAGTCTCGACAGAGGCCTCCAGGCGACGACCACAACCTGGGCCCGGCCTGTTGAGCAAGCTTAGCAGATAAGGCGGAAGGGCAACCCTCGTCACCAGAATCCACGTGTGTTTCTTTAACAGAATGAACTACCCTCTCATGACTACTCGAAGAAATATGCTCAGTCCAACCAAGGAAATAGAAAAAGTAAGATAAACACAATGGAAAGTGAATGAGAACAGAACAGAAAGAAGAATGCAGAAACAAAGAAAAAAGGAAGGAAAGTAAAGCATAAGTGAATAAATAAAAAAAGAGAAAACGGAAGTATTAAAGTAAGGAATACAAGTATAGGACCAAACCCATTGTAGCTCTCCTTCCCTCCATGTTCCCCTCTTTCATTGCAGAAATAGAAGCTAGCGGGAACCACCGGTCGAGAGAACTTCCGGTACGTTAAGAAAAAGGCTCGCTGGATCGAATCGATACCAGTAGGCACCTGGGGCTCAAAATATAATTGTTACATCGGTGCCATCAGACTATAGCGACGTAGGGATTCGTGAAGGAACAAGTTTTTCTGTTACAGTACATAAAAGTCGGATTTTTAACCCGAAGCGAGTCCAGTGAGTGAACCACCTTATTAAGTTCCAGCTTCCAGCGTGTTAATAAACGATGGGGAAGATATTCTGAGATTTAATAAAAATGTCGAGAGACTCGGTAGAGTCTCGCTAATTAAGTATTTTAATAGTGACATATACAAAATTCATTTTCTCATCTGCTATCAGACTTCCTTGACCTCTCCACCATTTCGTTTTTCCTATTTTTCCAAACGTCAGTGTACTATTATATTGTTTTACTTATATATAAGGTGTCTACAAAAAATACATTATATTTATAAGCAACTTACATTGTTCTTACAATAATTTAACGTATGCACACAACATTGCTTAGACCAGATTTATCATTGCAGTCGAGTCTCGCACAAATTAAAATCACGGATCCAGCCCGATCGTATAACTAACACTTTTGCCACTGGCACTGCCCCTCATTAGAAAAGGCAACCATAAGGAAAGGAAGGCAAATTTTTTCCCTTCTATCCCCACTTGGTTCCTTAGTCCATAATTTTGAGTGGCCACGCCATGCTATTGAAAGTTTAGTCCGTGATTGCTGCGCCAGTGAATAATATGGAGTAGAGGGGATCTCGAAGAATTTACCACCGAGGATACTGATCCAAGTGACTGATCATTGTCTTTTTTTTAATTTTTATGAAAACATTAACATTTGAGAATTTAACTAATGCTAGATTCGACTGCATTTAATCTATAGTTAACCTAATATTTATCCTTTTTGCAATTCGGTGAATTTCTTTTCTTGTTATTCATTATAAATGCTATTTAACTCGTGATGAAGAAATAATTCAACAAATATTTACTACGAGATTTACAATAATGATAAAAAAGGAATATTTATAATTAGTCATAATGACATGTATAAATTAGTTTTCTTAAGTAATGATATCGTTAAACTTAATAACAATAATAATGATGATAATAATATTTTATATGATCAATTCATTAACCAATTTTGAAATGAATAAGATTGACACAAAATCGAACAGTAATCAAGCATACAAAATCAAAATTAAAAAAAAATGATCGAAACTGACCGTAGTTCACGATCATGACTTATTAAGCAACCTTAGAAACAAGTTTTAACAGTATACCATTAAAGTTACTCATCGTCCATTTTATATCTCTTCATTAGAGACACGATATTATCGTTTTAACAATCTTTTACGTTTGATCACTGATGACGTTGGCAAAATAGAGATTACCACTTTCAGATTAATGGGAATCACAGAATAAAACATGTTGAACGAGAATATTCAATTAGATTCCGTCTTTTTATTTACCGGAGAAAAGCATAAAAAATAAAATAAGTAACAAAACAGCGTACAATGTGATTGTTTTGAAAAGAAAACATGCCTCCGTCTATACGAATCATTCTATGCTTATTTATGTACAAGTGCCTTTGCATTGCGTGATACCTTCACCAAAATTTATTTTTGATTTAGTCGTCGTGCACTTCTATTCAAATTCATAACGGGGGCATTGTTCTGTAGCTTTTACGCTCGAAATTATAACCTTAAAAAAGCAATTGTTTGTTTATCATTTTTGATACTTAATTTAGCACGTACGATCCTTATGTGAATTTCACATTTTTCAAATCCAAAAAAGCAAACATTTTTTACAGAAATCAAGTTGTAAGTCACGGGCGACATGTATAACTAATTTTTTAGAAATAAGTGCTGGTATAAGAACATTATATGTTGTAAGTTATATAATTTTAATATAATATATAGACTCGTTAAAACATAATGACATACTCAGCGTCGAAAGCGACCTCAACTTCGAGCGTTAGATTATAGAATATTCTAGGCATGTCATGGCATAAACTTTGAGTACAGATTCATTTCATAATGAATTGAGAATATTTAGTCAAACAACATAGATCGTAGGAGTGGACGAGACGGAGTCGGAGGCGCTTGTGATGGTGCTGCTGTTTGTAATAATATTAAGGTTTGTGGAAACTCCAACAGGACTAACGAGGAAACTTTTGATGATGTTCACCTCCGATTTTGTTCGCTTTGCGATATGTTATTCTCCATCGAAATTGAAGTGACGTGTTTCTTTTTTCATCGACGGAAAAACGGTTTCAGGGGGTGAAATCAACTTCCAAAGTAGTGTACCTTCAGGGCTAGTTTCAAAGTTTCGCATATTTTCAGTTGAGATATTTAAGTGAAATAAATTAGGGAATAATGCTCATTGTGAATTATGAAAAATGCATTGTGTTCTGTTCTGACGGGGTGAATTTCTTAACATTTATAGTGGTTGAGAAGTTCAAAATTGTTTAAAAAAAATCTATTGATCGGATTTTAATGAAAGCAACTGCATTTAAAAGAGCTCAAAAAACTAGGGGATAGATTCTGCATTTTTCGGGAAAACATCGTTGAAGGATTGAACTATCCCTTTGTATATGTGACCAATGTCCCATGATCGGATTATATTGCTTTAATTTGTCTTTCCAATTGTTATAAAGCACTTTTTTATGTTAATTAAGGAGCTCAATCCTTTTAATAACGTTTGGTTGCACTCCTTACACAAATCATCCCTTCGTATTCTGACCCCTCCCTCAGCGGGATTTCTCGTACGCTCGCGGAGTTTTGCAAAGTTGTGTATTCTAAAGATTTTCGAGGCTGCTGGAATCGAGATTTCTACTTCAAATTTTTTAATTTAAAAACGCCCATAAGCACTTGGGAAATAGAATTAAAAAATAGTTTTGAAAGGATATTATTAAATGCAATGTAAGAATACACAGGCGTAAAAACAGTACAAGAAACTTCTGTAGATTTTCAAGAACCACATAAAGACATAGAAACGCTGATAGTAGAACATGAAAAATGAGCACATGCAATTCGAGAATGATAACCTCCACCAGACACATGCATAACCGATGAAGAAGAATTGTCATACGAGTATTAATCGAAAGCAGTTGACTATTGGCGATCTGGAAAGAAAAAAATTGGAGTATAGACATCGTTAGACAGAGGTTTAAGAAGGTGAAATCTGTTTGACAATTAAAATGTTAGGCTCATTATTTAAAGATGGTACGTATAAGCAAAAACTAGCTATAATTTGTGACTATACGTTACGAAACTTTAAATCTGATGATTTACAAAGGTGGGTCTTACGACCACAAAAACAAATCGGTCATGAAGACTTTCGATTCAAAGATGACAAAGATCTGAATCTTAGATACTGTCATTCAAAAATACCCATTGCATTGTATCAAGAAAAGTTAATAAATTTATTGCCAAGAAAACAATTGAAAATGCAAAAACCTTAAGAGAATAATCTGAAAAATGTTTACACGATGTAAAGCAAGTTATACAAAAATATAGTTTATCGAATGAATATAATTCAGACCAAAGTGGTTTTCAATTAGAGATGCATTTTGGAAGAGTTTAGAGACTGGAAAGAGAAAAGCAGGTGAAATGTTTTGTACAGTCAGTTTCTTCTATCATCCCCAGTTATACCATTCAGCCAATTATATCAGCTAATGGAAGGCTGTTTCCTCCTCTTTTATCAGTGATGATGGTCTTTTTGGTCCAATAGTAGAATAGACATTCTTTAAGCCAGTTAATGCATGCATAGCAGTATCAAAGTCTAGCAATCTTACTTCAGGTATAAATAGATTATTATAAATTCCACCATCATTAGCCTATGCGTGTCAAAGAATAGTATGTGCAAAGGTATATTGTATTTTATATTTTCATAACATTTCAAAATGTGGTTGCAACATGTTTTTTGAAAAACGTCGGTTCCAAACGTGTACCGCTCAGTGACTCATGGAGTGGTCATTGCTTTCTGGCTGTAGATGACGCAACACCTCCGAATAAAGAAGTTATAGTAAATAGTAACTTAAGCATACAATTGGAAAGATTCAATCTCTTGCTAATGTTGCGGTTATTCGCTGTTCTTGGCGTAAAAAGTCATTAGCCCGTATTCACAACTCGGTCTGAAACGCACTAACGGAATCGCTTGTAGTTAAAAGTCACTAAGAGAAAATTTAAAAGCGCGCTATTAGCACTAGAAGCGAGTTCTCAGTACGGGCTATTGTGTTTTGAACATTTCTTTGATTTTGAAAATCGAATTCCAGCACCTACCAAAACCCTTGGAATAGACAACGAGGGGGTCAGAATACGAAGGGATGGTTTTTTGTAAGAAATGAAACTAAAAGTTTTTGAAAGAATTAAGCTCCTCAATTAACACATTAAAGAAGCTTTATCACACATACATAGGAGTAGGTCAACTCTCCAATGATGATTCTCCGAAAAACGCAAAAATCTATCCCTAACTTTGTTGACATCTTTCAAATGCAATTGGTTTCATTAAAATCCGATCGATAGTTTTTTTAATAACAATTTTGAACTTTTCAACCGCTATAAATTTTTTAAAATTTACCCCGTCAGAACTGAATAAAATGCATTTTTCATAATTCCCTATGAGCATTATTCTCAAATTGGTTTCATTTAAATATATCGACTGGAAATATGCAAAACTTGGAAAATCGCCCTGAAAGTATCCAAATTTGGGGGTTGACTCCCCTCAAACCACTTTTCCACCAATAAAAAAACACGCTTCACTCAGATTATGATGGAGAATAAGATATCTTAAAACGAACTAAATCGGAGGAGGACACCTTGCAAGGTTTCCTTATAAGTAAGGGACAGAGCCGCAACTTGGCGAACATACAAATGAAGCTTCGTGATACATTTCGAATGTTAAGAATAATTTCTCTAACTCCACAAAGATAATCTTTAGTCTAAGTCGCTCCTTTTCGTTCAATGTGTGAATTGCTTGATCCTACATTCGTCGATTTTCTCTTAATTAAAATGAAAATATCAAAGAAAATACCATGACCGACTAGCTAACTCATACTGATCCGATAACATGTTTTCAAACGTCAACAAATTATCGAGTGATAGTGTATAAAGAGCCACTGATATTAGGGAGCCACTTATCTAAGATTACCTGTTTAATTATTAGTCTTAAAAGAAGTAACATCCCGAAATCTTTTTATTTCTATGTGAATACCAAGCGAGCGTCGAGGGCGAACCCGACTCAAGGCCTTTTTTTTCAGTGTATTTCTCATAGATTTGAGTGCTTTATATTCTAATATTTCATTCCTGAGTATGTTTGCGTAGTTGTTCATCCAGACCAAATTTCAAAGCTCTCAGGTACAAAACAGCGAATCATATAATCACAAAACTGACGAAAGCCTGGATTCAACGCCTGTCTCTCGATGAAGCTCGAATTTCGCAATTCAATTGCAAAAAGACACTTTACGTGATGAGTTTTACGGTTCAAGATGTCGTACAACGCTTAAAGAAATATCAATATATTCAGGCAGCTGCGTACCACTATATTAAAACAATTTTTCCAACATTCGCTCCATTAATTCACTACCTGATCCTTATCCTTATTCTTATCCTTAATTCTACATATTGACTGATTTCCGAGAGAACTTAAAATCTAATTTATTAAATTAATCACTGTTCACCCTCTACCGTTAATGATATTCATTTATATTCATTAGTCCTGTTACTTATTTTGTATAGTTAATTATACATTTGTCTAGTCTTACATTTCTTAAGGCAGGAATTTTATATATCTTATTTACAAGGTTTCATTCATTACGTCTCATCTATTTTGCTTCGGCCTTTTTGAAGCTTGTGTTGAACAAAGAGAACAAATTACTCGTGCTGTGTTTCGCAAAGAAACAAGTAAAACTCTATCCACTTTTCTTTTAAAAAAGAACAGTGAGACACACGGAGTCGCTCATTCTTGAGCAATATTCGATGCTGTACTTACAATTAGATACCTAACTATCTAAAAATGTTTGCATGCCCGAACCAAACCTATTGAGATTCCTTTCGAGATTACATCTTTCAAATTGTTTTATCGAGCGTAAAGGTAATTTAGAAAAATGAAATAAGCGACGATAATATAAAAATAGATAATGAAAGTATAACAAGGCATCATACCTTAGACACGAGCTGAATATTCCTTTAAAAAAAATAGCTGAAAAAGTTTTAAATACGCATGAAAGAAATCTCCAAAAATAAAATAGTTTATACGCTATCGCTTCAAGTAATATGCTTAATCAGATGTAAAAGTTTCGCTTGAAATAATAACTTTTAGGGTAAAGCGCAGAAAAATACTGGTAAACACGTTGTGTGTAACATGAAATATTTAAAACGTTTGAAGGATCGTATGAAATTGAAAGCTGTTATCTCGAAAAAATTTCTTTCTTAGTACCCGCATTGTTTGCTTTAAAAAATGTATTTCTTAATGATATTGTATTTTCACAATTGCTAGTAGCTCGTCCAGCCTGAATTTGTGACAAATTATATTTGGAATTGGGATATATCCTGTCCAAGAAACGACAGAAACAGAATAAACGAAACATGTGAGTGAATACATGACTCAAGATAAAAATGTTAAACTTCAATATCATTTGTAGCTGCTTCATCTTTAAAAAAATGTTATCGGTATTGTAAAAAATGATATGCACGAAACATGATATGAATATCACGTTAAGAAATATATATATATATTTTTCATTGTGGCATGTTTCATTGATTCACTTGCCAATCATTTACAATCGCAAAAAAATGGTGTGCAATTTGTCATTACACAAAACCTCACATTTATCATGTATCTAACTGATACTGACAGGAACACCACTTGAGTTTTTAACACTGAAGACTCCCATTAATAATCAATATCGATCGTCAAGCTTTTATATTCCACTTTTCTCTGTACTAAACTTAAGATTGTCTCCAACGTAAGACTGGTCTATAAATGTTGACCGATAAGATTCCATCTATCCTTCAAAGTCAATCCTATATTCCTTTTAAAAATAATTTGTCACATATTAATGTGTTTTGAATTCATTATGTCTATATGATAATCATTCCTAATGTGAAGCGATCATTAGATGCGTGGATCACAAGATTCCGTTTTGCCATTAGACTTAACCTCGACTTTTGGTTCTTCGGAGGTCAAAGTTGGTGGTCTTGTATCGGAGGCTTCCATGGATTCCTTTGATTGCGTATTGACTTCTAAAGAATCTTGTGTATTATTAGAGGATTCGGTTTCTTCAAGATTTGTGGATTTCGTCGGATCTGTTGGCGACGAAATAGAGGAAGGTGTCGGAGCTTCACTGCTTGGAGAAGTCGTATCACCTTCGCCAAGATTGTGATGATGAGGCTTTTCTTCAAATACTACAAACATTATAAAAGAACAGAAACTCATGAGCCAAGAACTTCATATTGCACTTTATAGCATTCAAGCGCCAAAGCAAAACAATTTGTAGTTATATCATTGTATTTACTATCGATAACGATTCTTTACACACAGACAGGCGACAGACTGCTGTTAAATGTAATAAAGAAGGGCAGCAAAAGGAATAATAAATGCATCTTAGAACATATAAGCCTAATACATACAATATGAAGATTCCCCTAATCATTTACAAGAGATTACTAGGTGCATTAGATTGGAATATTTTTTAAACTCATGATAAATCTGATCTCTGAAAAAACTTACGTTTTAAAAGCAACTGTCTGAGTATTATGTCTTGTTCATAATATTGTCAAGCAACTATAAGACATTTCTATGATTCATGTATGAACAATTATGTCTTGTAACAAGCAATGATTTACGTGCAAAACTTACACTTGTCAAGGCTGATAATGGATCCTATAACTTCATTAACAGTTAAGGTTGGTCCTTGATCTTCCATCTGTCTCCTCCTCCTTACGAGCCACCAATCGACCAAGAATAAGGCCAAAGCAAGAATTTTAATACCTGCGCACAGTCCCACGTATCTAAAAAAGACAATTTAAATAATATAAAAGTTTCTAATTAGCACATTGAGCTTTCTAATTCTTATACCACTAACGTACCTATATCTGAATTGTTCGATATCGTACAACAAACAGCGACCACCTTTCTCGCCGCAGGTACTTTTCCAAAGTAGGCACGTTGAATCAATCAAATTACCGAAAAGTATTGGCGCTGGTATATAACCAAATAATCTGAAGATCACAAATTGCATACCAAGAGCGAAAGATCTTTCTTCCTCGGAAACGGACCTACAAAGATATCAAATAAACTGTAATTATTTTTTAAAAATAATTTACACCCATAAATTTTTACATATTATTTTGACTATCAAGATTATTTCTATTTCGAACAATTATTGCTTATCTTTATGTAATTATTATGGTAAATCTTTAAAATACTTTCTCTAAATAATTTATAAACCTTCCTAGTATAAATGCTTATGTTATTGGTAGATGATCAAATATATCGTATTATGATAAAGAAAATAAATAATCAATAGTTTTCGTGAAATCATATGCAATATGTAACTGCATGTTCAAACAACGTGAGCAAGTCAATTCTTTGACGATACATACCGTAGTACTATCATGAGTAATGGCATCTGAGTTACAGCAACAATAAAGGTCATAAAAAAGAGAAGAATGAGGAACGGAAATATCGTTCGGCATGGAGAAGTACATGGACCTGCCGTAGCAACAGGAACAACCGTAACCTCAGCAAACTCGGGAGCAACTGGTGGTAGCATTGTTAGGTTGCCATGTATACCTGGTTTGTTATGAAAATTGTTATTAATTATTTGTACGTATTTGTATTTGTATGACACGTGAAAAGTAATTGCATTGTACTTTCTTTCGCCGAGCATTTCCTCAACGTTAAATAGCGACTGATTTAATTTGGAAAATAAAATTTTAGATTCAGAACGATGTAGACGCATGGTGGGTAACACAGATAATACATAACACTAATAACATTCAAATGAAGCAAAACCAAGTAAGATTCAATGCAAGCTTTTCTGGCGTAAATAATGAATACTCACAAGCACAATTGGTGAAATTTGATTCGGAACTAAACGCGGTGCAGCCAGCATGACAAGGACTGAAATACGTAAGTCCATTGTTTCCGCACACAGGCTCGACGTCAGTCATTCGACACTCACAGCCAAAATTGCAAGCGGCAGTGAGATTCACTTGAAACGGTTCAGGCCCCTTGGTACTGCTATTATAGTAAGGAATAGTAGTGCCAGCCATTTTGACGTTGTCACATCCCAAGAAGAACAGGAGTCCGTAACACACCAGACAGATGATATTTGAAACCAGCACAAATTGAACAGCACCTTTAGGCCTTAATTCCAGACGTTTGAGCAGACAACCGCCAAAGAATATACCGATACAAGCACCAGGAATGGCAATTGAGCCGGTGAATATGCTTGCTTGGCTCTTTCCTAGGCTGAACTGTGTCTCTAAATACTTTGGCAGGAAAACGACGAAGCCAGAGACAATTACCAACTCCATGCAAGCACCCAGGCACGTTATCACATATACAGGATTGCATACCAATCGCCACATACTGCGTGGTATATCTGAAAACATATACGTATATGAATTAAAATCTTCAACAAAATAAAATGATAAAGTACTTATATTTTTATCGAAATATTCATTGACATTGCCAACTCCATGAATGACAGGAAACGTAAAAAATATTAACACATTCTGCAGACAGCTATGAGACGCCTGCTACCTTCGTGCTGCTGTACATAATAATGTCTTTTCCTTGTCGTATCTCGATTTCTAAATAATAGAATATTTAACTTCAACATTTGAATAATAATTAATGTATTTATTAATTATTATTATTTGTAAAGGACACATTACTGGTTCCCACATATGTGAAGTGTAGTTAAAACATACATAATAAGTTGCTCGAAATGTATTGCTATTACTCGACGCAAACCGTTGATTATATATAGCATCGTTTATTGTGATCTCTTGTTATCTCATTGAATTATCAATAGGGTCAAATAAATAATGTAGCAATTTAGGAAAAAAGAAGATCAATTAGTTAAGGGAAAAATGCTATAAGCTGCAAATCTAAACCAATCCAACTAATTATTGAATCTGTCTTTATTATTATAGCCACGTGGATCTTGTCCGAGATCCGACGATTAGTCAAGGCAGCCAAAGGTGTAAGGCGCTGCGTATACATATACATATAGGCAAGATACGAAGATGCACCCAATGATGTTTTCTTTTAAAAGGACAACAGTATTCATTACGCCTTTGTGAGTTTTCAACTATTCACGGATGGCCACTTGGGTTGAGTGTTGCAACTGGGTGATTCCACAAGTTTGAAAGTGAGGTATTAGTACCGAAGATTAGGTCCGGAGATGTTACAGTATATATGGATGATATTAGAATAGCAACTGCGACGATCGAACGTCATCTGGAAGTATTGAAAGAAATGTTTAGATTGGTCCCTACCGCATGCTGGTGTGGAAACGTGTATAAAAAATATAGTATATATTATATTTACGACAAGAAAAAAACAGGAATGTTTATATTTAATAACATTAATTAATGTTCAAATATTAAATTTAATATTACATGAAACTTTATGATTTGAGTTTTTCAAAATTGTCATTCAATATATAGTTTCCAAAGCGTACCAAATTTTGTAATAAAAATTACCTAAAAATTTAGAAATAAAAGCCTGTATCTTTTGAATAATATTTGACCAAGCCGAGGTCAGGCGTCGCTATTTATTTTGTGGCCAAAGGAGCGTCTCTCTTGGAACCGATAACCAAGACGCCATTGTTACAACAGACCTTAAGTATACTACTGAAATACTTTTAGAATGAACGCTCGAGAAAATGAGGCGTATGTGAAGCGTTCATTGGCCAAATAAGTAAAAGAAATTTGATCAAATAGACGGGAGTGTCGAACAGATTGAAGTTTACTCTCCTAATAAAGTAACTTCCTAATTCAATATCGCTTAGGTGTGTATTATCGCAGCAATGATTCATTTACTTACCTTTTACATCTTTACCGTAACCACTGTCATCAACAATTGTTTCTTTTATCGGTTCTTTGTTATGCTCCTTGTCTTTGTTTGTGGCTGGTTTACTTTTCTCTATAATTCTGATCTTTTCTTTTTCACGTTGCAATGTTTTAGGGAAGCTGAAGAAGGGAATTGCTACGAGAACCAGAAGAAGACCACAGAGAAGGAAACCACCCCACCACATTCCAACCCATCTATGATCACCTGGACCTGTGTGAGAAAAAATGAATAAAAGTTTGCAATTTTATTCAATAAAAAAGGAATGCATTCTATTTCAAGTCCGAAATTCTATACTCAAATGTATTTCCTACAATTTTATTTTAATTCAGAACATGTAATTTCGCAAATAAGTGACCAGTATCCACTGTATTGACCCCCTCAATATAATTTTCACAAAGATATAAAATAAGGGCTAATAAATTTAGGTAACACAAATATTCTAATTGGTAAAAAGACTACGAAATTCTAAGCAATAATTTATTTATTATACCTTGCATAACAGTGAACTTACCGATACTGATAATCGTGCTGGAGAATGAGTCCATGTGAAATGACAGAAGGTAAGCTCCCAGAAGAAAACCTAAGACTGGTCCGAACGCGGCCATACTGTACATACATCCTAGACAGAAAATATTTTGATTTTTTGTTTCATTCGTTCCTACAATATACATTAAAATCCTGCATATTCTTTTTAGAGATTGTAAACATTAAGTAACTATTCACATTACAAGAGTGAATCCAGTTTAATAGAATGTATGATATCAGTTTCAGATTCAGAAGATCTAAACACATTAAGCGTCGGTGATAATAGCGCCAAAAAAGTTGAGTACTACTCAAAAGCCAGATATGCATCTTTGCCACGCATGCTCAACCTGTATCAAAAATATTGGGGCACCACCCTTACGTATTCACATTGCCATTTTGCCACATTTTAAAGATGATTATTGAACGAAATGTGTTTCAATCAATCTTCTGAATTTCTTTCAAACGTCTTATTGAAATCAGAAGTTTTGGTTATTTGCAAACATTAACATATTGTCTAAGATTAGAACTTGATTTTCTTTGTAAATTTCAGTATTACCATTTCAATAATTAATTTTGAAATAAGTCCACACACACTGCATGTTACAAATAGAAGACAGAATATTTTGAATTTGCGTATGCGTTGCGTCACAACCAGAAGTAATAAACACCTGCAAATGCTGTTCAATCTGCATCCAGGATTTGATATCCCCTATAAATTTTATGAGCATATAAATACGCACGTACGCATCCAATTTTTGGATTCCGTATTCATAAGACACGTATTCCATGCGGTTGTGCCGAAGTAGACATCGTACAAATTTAATCTCTCAAAATGGAACTAATGCTGAAAGGTGTCTGTATAGTTATTATTCCAAATTTGTCTTACCGATATATAAGGAAGCACTTTCCGGTCTGACATGATCATCGATGTAAGTTGTACCGAGGGTAAATAGAGGTGAGCCACCACATCCCAGCAAAAGCTGAGCAAGTACAAATAGCATCACAGGACCGGCGGTTGAAGGGGATCCTTGTATACAGTTGTCGCCCCTAAGATTATTGTGCGGCGCCAAAGGCGGTGAAGATAGCCCTGATGACAGGCGTCCTAAAAAAATATAAAAATTATGTAATATATACTTTATCTCTAATTCTAAGTAAGACAAGTGAAGTTGCCGTATCAATACCCGCCCCTCCACCCACCATTTTCCTATCAAATCTAATAACATTCATGTACCACGAACAAAACAATTTACTTTCAATGTGTAATCGTTATTTCTTGCCCTTAGACCAATGATGAATTCCAAACAAAAAACCGTTTCACCCTATATTTAAAAAGCAAATGATCATCTGATCTTGTACCAATACTGGACAAACATTGTAGTTCTGTAATTAACTCAGTACTCTTGCTCATTAATCATGTAGGGAGCATAATGAAAAGAGGGATTTTAACCCCAAAATCTGACACGACTTTCACTCAATAACTTCAAAGAAAAGAATGCACACAATAATTAAAAAATCATATGATATTCGATATTCTTGTCCGACAGGTCGTTAAGATCTTTAACATTCAAACGGCTAGCTACCATTCCCTTCCCTGGGGTAAGAACCCTAAGGAGAGACGAGAAAATTAACCCGTTAATAATGGAAATAATCAAGGTGTCCCCTTTTGGTGAAACATCTTTTATGTCGCTGCCCTCACAATAAGACGTTTCGTTTTTCACAAGGTGGCATTGACATGCTTCACACCGCGAGGTTAGAAAAAATAATTATGAGAAATTTTAAATAAACACAGGGTATAGAAATGAATATAATTAAGCAGACTGACCAAGTCCCATGTCTTGTTCACGAAGCGAAACGCCTCGACAAATATTATCGGAGCTAGAATTGTTTGAAGCTGTCGTGAGGTTGGGTTCCGCAGTGAAATGGGGCACCATGAAAATCATCGATCCCACGCCCATTATTACTGCACCTAGTAAACACATAATATTTATAATTACAATTAATCGCCGATGGTTAACATATTACAATCAATATACATTTAAGAAATGTGAAGTTTACAGATTAGGCTCTTTTGCTATAAAAAATTGCCACATGTTCTTTGCTCTAGTTTATAATCTCCTCATGTGCGACATCGAACTCTAGCTTTAATTTAACCCCCATTCAGCTGAACTACCATTGAAGTACTATAAAATAGAACCGCAAGGAAGCAAAGTAAAATAGCTTTGTCTCAAAGTGAAAGTAATACAATTTCGCTCGGTACAGTTAAACTGTGCCTTCTTATTCTCGGCGAAAGAATGATTGTGTATCTGGCCTAACATAAACTAACAATAGAAAATATATAACTAATAATAATAAAAACATTCCCTTTACCAAAAGGTCGCCAAATGCTTACTATAATGATATCGAATCCTTCAACTACAAAGAGTTTTGAAAGCACTGAAAATCGACGAATGATCTGCTTAGCATTACACGAATTATAATAGTTAATTCTGTATATGAGTATGCGTAATTAATATGATATTATCGATAAAAAAATATGTTGCTAAGAGTATTATTTATGAGAAAGAATTTTAATACAGTCTTCTATTATAATTACCAATTTGATTAGTATGACAAGGAACAAGTTTTAGTGATTCTATAGATACGACCATCACTTTGGACATGCATGTGTGTAAGTCATTATGTAATTTCACTCGCTAAGCAAAGGATATAACATTTGCATATACGTGAACGAGGCGGCTACACTGACTATATATCCTCGATTCCAGACAAACTGCTCAACCGATTGGACTAAAAATAGAGATAATGAAATTGCAAATGCAGATAAGCTTATACACCTGAATCATTTTTCGATTTCGATCATATAAAATAGTGCTACATATTCCACGCAATACTCCTTAAAACTTAAGATCTAGAAGATAGCCTTGAATGCGCGATAGCTCTGTATGTTCGACAGGCCAGTATAAGATCTTGAAAGGCAATTTCTATGGCTGCGCCATCTATATTATGTCTTTCATGTATTAAAATACACAAAATGTCTACTTTGATTTCATTTTTGCAAGGTAGATCGGTACTTACCTATGGCTATCCACACAGGAATATGTCTTCGGCTGCCAAGATAACTGACGAAAATAACGGTAATAACATTGCCTATCTCATAGGAGCTTGCGATAACGCCCGAAAGGCTGGACGGGATCTCGAATCTCTTCTCGATCGTTGTAATCACAGAATTAATATAACCTGAACTGAGTGCCTGCTGCAGCGTAACGAGAAATGATAAGAGGAACACGAACACCTGAAAAGTTCAATCATCTTAGTCTTATTTACCAATTAAAAATTACTATCGATGCATTGAATGAAAAAAAAATTTGTTAAAAGGGAGCAATTAACACTTCAGAGGCGGGGTTTCAGGCGCAATGCGATTTTAAAATTGCTGTATCTAAAAAAATGTTTAATGTATTGCAAATCAAGAAAATTCTACTTGAAGTGTGACATCAACACTGTCACGTTTACGAAAAACTATATTTTTATTATTATATTATCGAAAGAAAGTTTGCCAACAAGATCAGAAATATCGTGCGTTTTTTTTTGTTACAATCAAAATAAATAACCGCGATATTGACACTTTCAGACATTTATATATTTATATCAGACGAACGGTTGCTCGGGAAAATATCATGTTTCGCAATTAGTTGTACAGCATGTATCGAAATGCAGCATGTTTTTTAAAAAAGGTTAATATCTTCTCGATGGTTAAAACTGATTTATATACCAGCCTAGCTAGTCAGTGCGTAACTGAAGAGCTAAACATTACTAATCAGGTAAATGATACAAACCTTGATTCCAGCGAATCTTTGAATGAAGACTGGCCTGCACGTTAAAATTCCGCAGTCCTTTGAGTCTGGATTAATTGGTGGCGTTTGTGCTCTCTCTTTCTCTGCCCTGAAGTATAAAATAAGACAAGTTAACACGTATTACATTGTATACATAACCTTAGAACAGTGATCGGCAAACTCATTAATCAAAAGCGCCGAAAATCAAAAGCACAACGATTGAGCATTTGTGGCAGATCCGCATTCAAGGGGCCAAAGAGTCGCGGTTTGTCGACCACTGCCCTAGAATATCACACAATTTTACATCACATCTAAGTCACACAATTTCTGTCAGACTTGAGTTTATAAATTGGAATATAACGCTGTAATGGATGGATGTTTTTGACTTAATTGTAGGGAAATCGATTTTCCACAATGAAAGTAACAAGTCTAAAATAAGAAGATGTGAAAAAAGTCATTTGTTTAAAAGTTACATGCTTTAGAAGAAAAGATGTTGCGGAATCCGAAAAAAACAAGAAATAGTGCGTGTCTCTCAGACACAAGTGTGATGATCTATGGTTAATAAGATAATACATACTGAGAAGAAAGTTTTGTTGGATTAACAAAACGGTTGCGCAAACAAAACGGTTTTGCTGTACAAACTAAAGGAAGCACTCAGGCGATAGGATAAATATTTTTTACTACTCGTACTATTTTCCCAACAAAGTTATTCTATGAGTATGAACGAATATTCTGTTTGTAACAAGGGTTTTTGCTAGAATTAGTATTTGTCTACTGAAACTGTAAGAATGTATGTAACTGATGTCAAAATAGATGCTGCTTTGAATTTTTCACAAATTTCAAAATATCTAAAGTGATATATAAATAAGCGTACTTGACAACATAAAATTCTAAATACATGATAATTTCTCTGTGTGCCTTGGACACTGGTTTTTGTTTTAAGAATGTTACGTGTATGTATATATAAATGAGAAGGATTAATTAATGTTACAGTAATAACTTGCCTGTCCACTATGGAAGCACTGGGATTCCTGCTGTGACATTTGATGATAAAATCTCTGGGAAAAGAAAACCAAAAAGCGTTAAACATGAACATGAGTAGCAAAGAGCAGCATTTAGTAGTAGCAATGATCAACGAAAACGTAAACAACTTGTATCTTTAGCCTCTACATATACTGGCACACTTCCTTCCGACGAACAGACTTCAAACTTTCGATATTTCAATGAATTTGGTGAAACGACTGTTTTAATACAGGGACTTGAATTGGATAATCAAATTATACAAACCTATGATCCACAATACCAGAACTGGGGTTTCTGCTGTGACATCTGATAACAGTGTCATGTGTTAATCTACTGCTGCTTGGTTGTGTCAGATCTGCATTTTCCCCAATGCCTGTTGTTCCTGTACTTTCTGCGTATAGCCCTGTCATGGCGTACATGCTTTCATTCCTTCTGTGCCCAGGGTGACAGTTACTGCCAGATTCCGATCTGTAATATCAAATTACATATCTTATTGCAAGAAAGCGATTGAATTAACATGTTCCCTGTATTCCAATTTAATAACAATTTTTAATAAATATCGAATATGAAAAGAATCCCTTTCAATATACGATACATCTCTAAACAAGTGTTGCAATGGAATTACAATACTACCAGCTTTGAATAAGGAATGTATTGAACTATGGGTTATTTTATTGTAATTAAATATCGAATAATCAGAAGAGTAAGTTGTATGATCACATATGCTTTATAGATCACTGAATTAGATAGTTTCACAAATGATAAAGCAAATTACTGGTAGCACGTACATTCTCGTAAATAATACAATATTATTTACTGTTACTAAATGTAGTATTTTAAGTTATTGTTTAAATTAAAGTTAATAATTTAAAAATGCCATTAAACACGGAACACGAATTTCGACAATAATTATGTACACGGAAAGAAGTACAACGAAAATAATTACAAATAAGGCATTATAAGGTGGTTTAAAAAAAGCTCGATGTATTATACAAAGTAGCCGGAGCTACAGAGACTTTGAACTAACTCGATACTATTCCAATATCCATAAAGCAATGCAACTGAGATTGGCATATTGTGTAAACGACAGAACATTTTTTTTCAATTAATGAAGCAAATTTATAGGCTCCTTAGGCAGTGAGCAGCGTTATATTTTTCTTCGATGGGTGGATTAGGAGCAAATTATTTTATAGTTCAAAAATTTAACGAATTCAATGATCCTCATCACATTTTAATATTTACCCAATCTGTCTTTCATGAATTCGTTGCACTGGTGAATTTATAAAATTAAGGGTTTTTCGATTCACAATTCTTAAAAGACTAATAAAATCTGACATTGTTCAGTAATTTTATATGAGAACCACAAGATATAAAAAAAACTCTTGAGTTTCGCATGATGACTTGTTATCATAATATGGTTTGTTATCAAAAACGCCATAACATCTCTATTATATGTGCCGCTTGAAGAGGATACAGCGCTGTATACGTATTGGAGTTAGAAGAGATAGCGATATTGTTACTGATAGATAGGTAACAAAGGTTTTTGTAATTGTGCAACAATATGAGTGGAAGTTACGTGATAACATAGCCTATGTTTCAATCTGGCGTTGCAGCTATTGCTATATCAATTTTCAAGTCAATCGGTTGAATTGAATGTCTGATTGAGCAACAGACATTTTTATATATTGGTAGAGAAGTATGGATAGAGGAGGGATAGGAGGAAGGAATAGTATCCCTAATTTTCCAAGGAATATTAAAATGCTATTTTACAAATAAAATTATGATTATTTTAACACTATTTTTAAAATATTTTTTTAACATTCTCTTCGCAAACCAAAGAGTCAAACATTTTTAAAAGAAATTTGAAGGTTACTGTGTCCCCTTAAGTGTTAACTTCTATTAGTGAAGTATATCGACACTAATCAAGACACTTCTTGATAGCACACAAATGCTACATCGTCCTTGCTCGATTCTACTAAAGCCAATCAGTAACGAGCTTCCGTGATGTATAATAAATACAATGTATCTGCACGAAAAGTGTGTGTCGATATATTTCACTGAAACAAATGCCACTGTAAGACGTACTGTAAAGAAAAATGCAGTTACCTCTTATGTCCAAATCCACCGCCGCTTTCATTTCTTTTATGGCCACTTTCAGAGCGCTTGTGGCCAAAGGCACTAGATATGCTTTCGGTTCTTTTGTGACCACTTTCCGATCGTTTGTGGCCAATGAAACCTCCACCTGATTCAGTCCTTCTGTGAGTGAACATACTCGAACTCGAACCATTTCTCTTATGACCGCTCGTTGAAGCCATTTCGTCGAATTTTCGTCGTCTCGTTCACCCACACTTTTCGATCTTATACTTCCTATTTTCCTTCCTTCTTTAGTCGGGAACACGTATCACCCCGTCATTCACATTACGATATATGGTGTGTCTGAAACAAAGAATTTTCATTACAACCGTGTTCAAATAAATAACATGAATTTTGACATGCACAAACATATTACACATTAACCCCAAATTCTAAATGTTCAAAATGAAAACATATCACATGATAACATGGAGCACGTGGGTATGTCTTATTCTAAGTCAGAAGTATAATAACAATGTGAAGGCCTTATTAAAATTTGTAACATTCCTAAACTGGCAAGAAAAATTTCCTATAATTAACTAAATTATTTTAAAACGAATCAAAGGTTCTAAAAAATTTTGTTTTCATGCAATGATGTGCCCAAGTCAAATGAACAAAGTTTAGTTAAAATAATATAAAATAAAGGCCCAATGTTCTTGCAATAAAGTATTTAATTCCTCAACGGTATCCTCATTAAGGAGCTTACTCATTAAATGTTTGGGAATATCTTATGCAGTCGTTGTTTAAAAAACGAGGATGTGTCTGTACATACACGTGCGCGGTCGTTCCTGATTATGCGAATTAGAGAGCGGGGGTGAAAGAAGATGATGCAAAATTTTGTGAGCAGAATTACAAACGAAAGTCCTAAACCAAATAGACTATACTAATTGATTGGGTATATCAAGTTCCGGATATAGGTGGAACAGCGACGACATTTACAGATGTCCAGCACTATTCTAATTGTACTGGCGCATTCGTGTACGAAGAATTGTTGACAAGCAACCGAGAACCTGTCTGTTTTAAATTTATACGAGAAATTCAGTTATTTTTTGTCTATCCAAAAGACTATATTGAACTCGTGTACCGACTATATTGACGCATCCACGTAGTAACAGCGCGTGATACATTTACAAATGAGATATCTACTAGCATTTAGATACTGCACGTTCCCAGCACCGAAGAACTACCGATAATACGTATATATAATATCATTTTATTAAGTTGGCACTGCCCATTAGTCATTGCACGCCTCCAGTTGTCATTATTCAAAACAGGTTCAGGACATCAGTAAAATCGTATATGGACTCGAATAATATAGCAGTGTACTGGGTCAACGTCGTTTTACCAGTAGAGGTTGGCCAGCCTATGTTAAATCTAAAGTTCGTCTGCGTCCGCAGTCGACGCAGAGGATTTCGGAACACAGGATAAATTTTGCAAATATATCTTGGCACATTGCGCCATTTTATTTGTCGTATGGCATTATCAAAGAAAAAATCAGCAATGCGGTCCCGACCCAGCAACAGCAACGATTACCCATTCCCATTTCCTTGTGAAAATATCCGAAGTCTTCGTTGGACTCTATCCAAAACTCAAAGATTGCCTGTAGCATACCTCCTCGGTGCTCCATGATTCCCTCTCTGTAGTACGGAGATCGGAAAATGTTATAAGACAAAATTATAACCTCGTTACTTCAGTATCGAATGACATTTACAGTCACGATACTTTTTCACTTAACGGATCTAATCCTAAATTATGATTTTGATTGTATTCCGTATGATAGAAAAAAAAATATCTGGACGCAGAATCAGATCCAGCAGAGATTCGTACAGTAATTTCTAATTTTCATTGTTTTCGCATCGAACATAACCTAAATGCTAAATAAAGTCGAAAATTCGCATATCGTTGTGCGCATACAGTGTGATACAAGTAAATAAAAGTGAAGATTAGTGGGAGTACAGATTTGCTATAGGAACGTTGTCACAGTGACTTTGCACTACGTAACAGTGGGTATAGAAAGTAATAGCTACGTAATACTCGCAGACTATACACAACTCGTTCAGAAGTGTGAAATACGCTCGCACTATATTTAACAGTTGGCCCAGTTATCGACTTCCCTTTTTAGTAACGAAATTAATATTTTCATCGAATTGCTTTAATGTTATCTTAATGTGACGAGATAAAAATATATTTAACTGTGATAACTGAGTGAAGATTGTAAGGCGAGGACCAGGTTACCGTGAAACAATATTAGAAATCGTTGATTGCTTTTGATATACCTTATAGACAGTACAACCTGACCTTGATCTCAATCTATATCCCTATAGTGCGTAACGTACCCCGTGAACCGGTTGGATATCGACATCATAGACGAAATCGAAAACAGAATAGAAATGGAAATGAAAATTGAAATCGGCATCGATCGATGTCAATGCCGAATTTCTTATGCCCCATAGTTTCCTAATCGAACTAAGTTAAGCATACTTTCCGTCTTTCTAATACCCTGGAAATCTTGGATATACTATTGCACGATACCAAAATTTTTAGGGAAACTATTATTGCAATGTTTGCGTCCACTTTCGACTGTGCACTTGAACCTATATCAATATAGAAACTCGAAATATTTGTTAAGCTTATAAAAATATTCAGCCACTTTTTGTTTGGGGGTGACACTTGTATGAGAAAATTTTTTTTAGTGATCTCTAAAAGTGACCATGTATGTACAGAACGCACTCTTATTTTGTCCTGAGATTCTGAATAATTTGGAACAGAATTAGTTTCTGGATCATCTGCAGCCAAAAGTCTCAATGATGAAAGTTTTTGTATGCACTGTCATGTTACTTTAATGTTTAAGTGAGATTAAAAATATTTATTAAAGAAAAGCGTTTTCGATGTTATGTTTTGTGCTTATTCATGGTTGTATTTTATATGCAGAGTATGAACGTAGTATGAACACCGTTTAGTTTAATGTACAAATTGGGTCAGGACCGACGAAACTTTCTATGGAAAATTGAATTATGTTCAAATCTTTGCAAAGACATAATTAAAGATTTTTTGTAAACAAAAAATAAATAAATAAACTTTGTAAAATGTAAAAAATAAACACGCTGAACTCGGAGACCGACCCCATGATAATAATACTATTTAACAGCAGTAACAATAAGACCTGTAAAATTAAAGGATTCAACATTTCTTGCATTAAGTTACAGAAATGGAAGATGCTCTTTTAAAATTTGTTTTAACTTTTGTCAAGATAAAATAATAAATATTTTATTTCCCATCAGCCACTTTAATCTCGAAGTACTGTATGTATATACCTAAATACACGAAAAAACGCTGGTTGTTCTAGCGTTAAATTAATGAATGTCAAAAATATTGTGGCTATACAGGTGCACTATGGCACATACAGATTTACCGTGGCTTTACGAAATCTGTGTGATAGGAAAGTTCTTGAAATCGAAACACTAAACACCCAACTTCAGGCAGGTAGGTGACAGCCAGTAATTAAAAAGCACTTTATAGTTTGAAATGACGCAATTAGTCATAACATCGTGTATCGATTGCCCAATGAGTAGCAGCCTTTCTTTAATTTCTCTCGCACCCAGTTCCGGATATAAAGACAGCTCGATTGTTTCGATCAATCCATTTCGAAGTTTTCTGAAAAAAAAAATAAAGACTCTCTAGGTCAGAAATTTGTAATGGCATACGCCGCGTTATGAAAGACAACAACAAGCCTTACGCAATCGCAGCCTATACCCAGGCTAATGGACAATTCACATCCCTCTGCTAACTCTGACTCTTCCAGACCAGCCTAAAACTTGACCCAGCAAATTTCAAAATACAGGAAACACAACCTTTGACACATTACCTATCCAACCACTAATTCCTTACCCGACTAACCCTGCGGATTTTAACTATAAAAATACAAGGAAACAGAAAGTCCCTCACGCTCAGTCCTACTACTCAGTCTCGCGCTTAACGTCAACGCTTACTCGGATAATAATTATCAACCACAATCCACCTGTGGTTAATTATTTCATCCAATAAATCTATCGGTTCTACCCTGCGGCTGTTGATCGCTATTTCTTCTGAGGAAAATATCCTTTCGAATATCACATACATACGTCGAGACTCGAATCCTGAGCCTGGGTTCGCACCACGTATAATTTGACCACTAACCGAACTATGAAAAAATAATTAAAAGTAAGATGCTAGAAACAAAATACATTTGCACCTAATGAATTCACCGTTGCAAAAAGACTTAATTACACGACTAAGCGAACTACAAACTTAAAGTACTTGACATTTGGAAACGTTATAGTTCGACTCGCATATAGCTATAATTTTTTCAATAAATTTCAACTTCATTGTATAAGCAGTTGATAAAAGAACTTTAAGTGAAACGATATGCATAATTTTCAAATTTTTACACACTCGCGGTCTTTGAAACCGGAAATCCGGAACCCCGATGAGACTTTTTGATCGCTCTAGAGTTAAAGTGCCAACAGTTGCCCAGCTTCACATACAAACGTGCGCATTAAATACATGTAAACCTATTGAGGAACCATTAAAAAAGTACGCTTAATCCATGTCTAATAATATCGAAGACGTCATTAAAACGCATGCTTTCGTGCCACGTCGCACGTGCGTATTGCTATGTAGACCGAAACACTAAATTTCAAAAATTCTATCAAGCCACGTTTCGTTGGACCTTTTGTTAAATGGGAAATAGATTTATACACTTGAGCCCTAGTGAAATGCAAATGTCACTCGCATACCGATGACGTGGCAGTAAACGTGTTAGAGTCGACTCTCGTTATGAGTCGGCTTCTCCGCTTTTTCTCAATGCCGAGCACACTGCTCTCCCCACCAAACTTACTTCTTAACAATGTGCTCAGTTATATTCAGATTCCCGATACAAAGCCGCACGCAGCAGACGCCTTGCCTAAGAGCCTTATAGCGAGAGTCGCTTTAAAACGCTTAAAGAAGCAGGGCGACCACGTGACCGGCCTTATAGAGAGAGTGGATAGAAAAATCCTTCGCAGTGGCAGAGAACTCTTGTTTCTTAGAATAATATTTCCCTAAAGACCCGAGAGCGGCTTTATAGCGAGAATCGGTTTTAATTCAATTGCAGTTAAATATACCACAATCTCACCAGACCAAGGACAATTCTCCCTAAATATTATTTAGATATACATATATACAATGGGTCAACGAAGTTCATTCATACCCTGCTCAAGTTTCTTTATTGTTATACAATGTTAAGTTAAACGTCGAAGAACGGTAACATTCCTTTGGATTATTTTATTTCCCTATTGTATACTAACATTATTATACTAACTACTATACTAAAATTTTTAACAAATGTAAAGGAGTCAAAAAAATTATAATTAATATTTCCTTAGGACAAATCAGTCTTAAAAATTGTCTTAGTTTTTCCTCACAGTCCATAGTCTGACATTTGCTCGCTTGTATTATCCGGACGATTTGTACAACGTAAAATTAAGTTTTTTGACAGTGATTCTGCTACTTTTTTTTCCAACGCGAACCTAATGGCGTACTAACCGTAACATTATCCATAAACTTCTGCGTATTTTACTGCTGTACGCAGGCAACGAAGAACAGCCGGCAAATATTTAATCAGCTAAACTCTCAGAGTTACACATGGTCAAAAAGTTGCACGTATGGTATACTCAGACTATTTGACCCACTGTACGTCAGTACCGCAAATAATAGCTGCCATCATGAAATGACGCATAAGAAATGTAGGCCTTTACGAAATGTTTATATGTATTAAAAAAAATATATTTCATTATTACAGATGCATTGTTTTCGACCAACCTTAGGAATCTATGTAATAATAATATATAAAGCAACCGATGGGTAAAGGACTGGGACCATTTTATAAAATTTCAACTCGAGCATGTCAGATTTACGATGTGATTTATAATAATAAATTCGAGTGGGTTCCGACTAAAAGTGAAACGTTCATGCCATACAAAATTATACGATAAGATCCAAAGACGTCGATAGATCGCTACGATAGATCATTATCATAGCGCTAAACATTACAGCCGATTGAAACAGACTAAAAGTTTTGTGCGTAAATTACGGCCTAGCATTTTTACTTCATCCTGTCCCGCCATGACTCATTGCCAAAAGGTCAGGGTTTCGTTTAGAATGTCCGCAAACGGGTTCCTGTTCGCTTTACTACCTAGGCCAAAGCCAGTTAATCATCCACGAATCGTTAATCGATTCTCGTTAAAATGTCATTCAGATACTCTGAAGAAAATCTTTGTGAATCACCTTCTTGATGTGCAGTGACAGTATTTTGTTAATGACGAAGAAGAGAAAGCACCGCAAATAGCATTTGATTTGATCTTGTACTAGGAGAAGATACTTGAAACGTTCAAGTTCAACATATTGTTTAATATATTCGAGCTTATTTATGTTTTGTGTACATAACAAGAAAATGGATAGAAACATTTATTTATTATATGCATAATAAAGGTATTATAGTTGGGCGTCATTGTATTTCAAAGACGTAATAATCAATGGACAAATGTCACTCTAACGGTTCGAAACGGGTTTTGTAACTGAACAAATGGAATTATTTGAAAAACAAAAATAGATACATATTTTACATAATTAACTCGGAAATTATCGATAGATTTTGGTTTTCGTTTGAAAAGCATTGAGTTTGAAGTGTCTCGGGGACCCTATGCGCCTACTTCCGGTTTGAGAGATAATTACAAGGTTTAAGTCGTACTTTAAATTGCTAATTTTTTTTAAGAATCAATTAATTGAATTTAATTATATCTATTTTTTTTTAATTAACCCGTCAGGTTGCGCAACTTTGTTTACGGTGACAGAAATGTTTAGCTAGCGTATGCATGGTCTGTTAGTAGTAAAAATTAAAACGTTAGATCATAATCAGATGTGTCAATCCGAAAAAAATAATTATATATAAACATATAAAATTTTATATAAATAGACCTAAAATTTGTTTATGTCTGATCAGGTATAAAATTGTACAAAAATACATTACGAAAAGAGATCGTTAGATCATAATCAGATATGTCAATCCGGAAAAAAATAATTATATATATAATCATATAAAATTTTATATAAACAGACCTAAAATTTGTTTATGTCTGATCAGATATAAAGTTGTACAAAAATACATTACGAAAATGCAAATTCTGTAGAAACGATATTTTCTCAAATAGTACCGATGAAATCGTTGATGGCTAAAACTACTGAATGAGAATATTATTTACATAAAATTAACATGTTTATCGTGCAGTCGTATACAACTTTGATTGAAACTTTGAAACATTGATCTTGTATATGATTATACATAATCATTTTTTCTCGAGAAGAGAGAAAAACATTTTCAATTATTTTCGACATCAAACAAGGAAAGAATTTTTTAAAAATTTCGGTGCGAAATTGAAAATTAAAATTATCGTGACAAAACAGTAACTGCGGGACAACTTGGGGCTCCATCGTACCATATTGATAACGCGGAATATTTTTAATGACAGCGTAAGTCAATTTTACAGTGCGCGCAGTAACTTTTAGAGCTGTCAACTTATACTGAACCAGGTGGTAAAATTTTGCCAAATTGAAATAAAATTTATTTAAGCAGTGTTAAAAATCTTACCATGCTTCGCGTAAAATACTTAACGTTTGTATCTTGATGTTATCGTCCGAGCATGGACCGTTATTTCATATTTGCAATCTGTCAAGCAATAAATATATTTTACTCATGAAAAGACTATACGTATAACGTAATAGACATTTAGGTTATAACCTGAATGATAAAGACGTTTTGCTGGCTTCCATCCAGCCGAAAGTGATAATTCAAAAAGTCAGTGACAATCACGGAAAATATTCCACGAACGAGCGAACGATGAGCACCTCCAATGTTCTACTAGCATTAGTCAAAAATTGCCGAAGATAGTGAAATGGACTACGACGTAACTCCACGTTAAAAAAAATCTGATTCCATCTAAAAAGATTTATGTCAATCCACTACTGTTCCCTTGTTTGGCCTCGATAAGCAAGACAAAACAGAGCATGGTAAAATTTAATGACAGTTGTAATAATTTGGCTTTATTAAATGAGCCCATACGATGACCAAGATATAAATTTAAATTTTACCCGGTATATTTTCGAGTACCAAAACTTGAGCATTGCATTTCAGTAAAAAACGAATGTGCTGTATTTCAAACTTTACTGTTTTGGTGAATTACTCGAAAACAGGTATTACGTTTACTCGAAAATTTTTTACGAAAAATTCTCTCTCCGAAAATATATCTCAGATCGTTACGCACGTAATATGTATGATAATCAAATAAGGCGTTTTTCATAAACCACGGTTTATAAAAAAAAAAGTGAAGACGTTGAATTTACATTGATCCAAGCTTCCACGAGGCACATCTATATAGTTGGTCCACGACATCAACGTGTTTTATTGACAGATCAAAAGAAAGTAAGGTCTCTAATAAACAGCACGTGGCCTTGTATAATATTTACAAGGAAATTAAAATGCGATTTAAAGTTCACTCCGCACGACAGTCAAAAAACAAACACCGCGCACCTATCCTCGCTGACATTTTTAGGTTAGGGGCGCTACGCATATAACAAAAACGTAAGAAGTAACACACACGATTTCCAGCATGTGTAGAAATTAATGAAATAAGGATTTTCTATCACTTGTATCACATGTTACTTGTTACGTCATACGCTTTCTTAGGCGCGACGCTCTTCGATGTACGAGAATCCTCTAGCCTCACGTTTTACTGAATACGAGATACGCGTGTGTCATACACATTCCTTTCACTTTGTACCTTTTACTTTTATACACTTAATATGTTAAAGCGAATGATTTGTATTAAAATTTAAATCATTCCGTCGAAAGTTGTAGTGTTGTAAGAGTCTTTTACTAATCTGCAAATTTATTATTTTTAAACGAAAAATCATTATTTTTCCTACAATACACATCGCAATTCAATTAGCCGATCGACTCGTTTGAAAATTTTAATATTTTTGTAAATTCTGTCAAAGATACCATTTTTTACTCGGATTCCAATTTTGAGGACCGCGAAGAAATCTGTAAGACGTATGCTTGGGGCGGTACGTTTTTGGGAAAACTTGCACGTTACTAAAATCATCAAAACTCTTTTAATTTACGAAGCAATTTTTGTGAATCTTTCAGAAATTGTAGAATAGAATACATTAGTAGATACAGTGCATCAAAATAGGTAACATTTAAAGACAGCCTGTAAAAAACACGGAGTTATCTCGTGATCGGTCCGTAACAGAAGGGGCGCGAAACACGAAAAAACTTGTGAGCGATTCTTAATCTGTTAAAACACCTTTGATACATTTTATCTAATACTGTGTTCTATTCTACAATTTCTGAAAGTTTCACAAAAATTGCTACATAAATAAAAAAGCTGTTATGATTTTAGTTAGCATGCAAGTTTTCCAAAAAAACGTGCGGCCCCAAGCGTATGTCTTACAGATTTCCTCGCGATCCTTAAGGTCTTAACGTAAACCGAAATTGTAGGAATTTACGAATATTGTTACTATCCTGTCCACGATCAGGCCATGATATCAGTTTTTCTTTCACGGACCATGAACTCCTAGTGGCATACAATGTAGAGGTAGTAAATATAGAACTGATGACTTCATGTCATAATATGCATATACGTATGTATGTATCTTGATGTTTTCTTTATATTTCAATTTATCTCTTTCAGATTTTGCTATACATCTACCCACACTATTTTCGTAATGGCGAGTGCGCAAGTACCGTTCTATTCAGATTGTATGTACAATGAGTCAGATAACGGTAATCGAATGTCATTAGCCATAAGAATATTCAGTCTGTTTTCCTAAAATAACGGTTAAAATTCACAATTCCTAAAATTCATCAGATACTTTGGCAGCATATCAATTTTTGCTTGTGCAATCGTATTCGTCAAAAATTTTGAGATAATTATTGATGTGACAACTACATTTGATGAGCCATTTTGCGAAAAAGAAATAAATGAAAAGAGAGTACACAATCTTGAATCACGATATCTCTACAAAGTCGTAATTAAATTGAAGGACAGCTCGGTACCACGGTAAAGAAATTACAAATGAATTTAAAGAAATTCCATCCATACTTTCGACTGATTTCAAACTATTTAGAAAAATTTGAAATTATTAAAGTGAACTATAATGTATTAAGCGATGACCTTCAAGCAGGGAAAAATTAAAAGTGCATTTACAACACCTGTCAAATTCATTATATGTTAATTTCCAATTCGTGCATTTTTACAGTGTCGTATGTTTAGCATAAATACGATTTTACTATTAATTGACTTAATCTCTAAATATCTATAATAACATATTACCGTCCGGAGACATAGAAATATGGTTTCTGTTGACTGCTCGTAAAATGCCAGAGAGACATAACTAGTTTTATACAATGTGTATTGAAATATGCCGTCTACACGCATTAGTTTTCGCGCAACCGACCTGGAACGCATTGTTACAAATATAAATGAGAATTTTTATAAATGTCAAATCTGATTTGACAAACAGTATTCTGAGTAAAATAATACAGTCAGAACAAAGTAAATACTTGCAGTGACATTAAACCAGGTCTATATTTATCCTATTATCCAAGATAATGAAAATATTTCATTCTCATAATGAGATAAGTATAAATAAAAAACTTCATTCCCTAAGACAAAATTGCTACTCGCCTGCTTCTAGATCTACTCTTAATCTTATGATAAGAAAATATAGATTTAGTTTCTAAATAATAATGAATGGTGCTGCTATATGATGTACATACTATATTTTCCCATTATATACAAATACAGACGTTACAAATTATTGTATAGTGAAAATTGTATACTACAAAAAAATCACTGATACTCCATGTTGTAATATGTCTGAAGATTATGTTATAAACATTGTTTGTAACAATCAATTGGAAATATCAAGGGACCAGATGTTTAATTCAATTTCATTGCCAACTAGCATTAGTAAAATGTAATACGTGATAATATTACTTATGTAACTGTATTGGTTCCAATAATTCAAAACAGATGGTAGAATTCAATTGCCATGCTAATGTACGTCTATTTTGATTAAATGAAATATATTTCTCATTTGAGAATGGACATTGAACAAAATATATTCTGCCGGACCCAATAAAATATTATCAATATGTGTCATACAACAGTTATAATATAAAAAAACTCATATATCTGTAATAACTTTTAGTATCGATGCTACATTATGCTAATATATAATAATTTAGACTCCGCTATATATAAAATTAAACAAAATATATTCAGTGATTATTAATTAATATTAGTATTATTTAATGTGAAACCAAATTTATCATAACTGTACTGTATTAACAATTTCAATGACCTGTAAACTCAATTTCTTTTAGAATCATATACTTTGAGACAGTACTAGCTTTTTTTATGGAAAGGGAGCACTGTGCAATGCAAAGATATATTTTTGTACAACAAGAGAGATTTAATTCCATTTAACAAAGACAAAAATTGACAGATACTATAAGAAAACAGTTAATATCAATACATGTGCTTGAATATTTATAAAAGTCTTTTCATTGCTCATACAATGCACATTTTGTGAATTTAATTAAAATATAGTTACGTTAAATATAAATAGGATGCAGAGTATATGAAATAACAATATACATATAGGTTAATGTCGCAGGATGCTAATAAATATTAAGTGGAACAAAAGGAATAACGAAAATGCTGAATTGATAATGTCAAAAAATTTAACATAAAGAGGTATCATTAAAAACCAAATTTATTACAAGTAGAAAATGATTAATAAATAAATTATGATAAGAAACTTGTACAATATATATTTAGTGGACTTGTAGAATGACAAACAATCTTAGACTAGACAAAAACGGTAGCTAATGAACAAAGACGTAATTACAAAAAATTACACAAAATAGATTCACAGAGACAATATAGCAATAGGTCATTGTACAATAGGACACAGATGTTTAGCAAAGATCAGTGAGTCAGTGGAGCCTATCAGCAATGAGTAGGAGCCGATTACCAATATATTAAAATAAATGGTTAAATGATGTGAAATATGTGAATAAATTGAAACGAATGAAAATGGATAAAAATTGTCAAACTTACCGTAACGATGCTCGTGATAGCTCCAAAGAGATTCCTTTGTATCCAAAGCAATAAAAAAATCCTGGTAACCACACAGTACTCGTCAATTCTTATGCATTTTCACGAATCGAAGCACTCACGGGTGATTTCTTGATAAATTTACACGTATGTTTACCCTTGATGAAGCGAGAATATGGTAGTCAATTTCGCGGAAATCACATGGATAACTACCGACCATCGCTCAACGATCAAGATCATACACCAGCTGTGTTTTTGTCCGACGTTGGTCCGTTCGCGCATGCGCAAACATGTCGCACCATCTTGCTTCTCATCTAAGACAGAAATATACCGCGATTTTTGAAATGTAATTTATTTCAATAAATAACAATTATTTCCTTAGTGAAGATAAAATAATAAACTATTACCGTACGCGTGTTGCGTACAATTTGTTAAGTACGATAATAAAAAATTATATAAGAATTCTCTTAACTAAATAGTATTCTTATATTATTTAAAACATAATACATGTTATGTAAGATGCATCAAAACTAAATATTGATAATTATTTATAGCATTAAGTTATATAAAAATGTTTCTATGATGAATTATATGCTAATTTACAAAAAGCTAATAATAGAAAAAAAGTGGGCCCCTCCGGGATTTGAACCCGGGACCTCCTGCACCCAAAGCAGGAATCATACCCCTAGACCAAGAGGCCACCTACTTAAAATTTACTTAAGAATAGTTTTTCCCAAGGTCTTGTAAGGGCTATAAAACCAAATTTAGCAAATAAATGGAAATTAAACAACAAAGGTTGTTGGTTAGTCACAGAATACATAAACACTAATGTCTTGATCAAATATTATGATTTAAGTGTACTCGTTTACTGTTTTACACGTAACATAAAAGCAAATGTAGTTTAATGTTAAATCGTATAATAATATTACGTTTTATTACATTCAATGCTTGATAGTGTCACAGGAATCGAGAAACGTCCAAGTGATATACAGTAAAAGAAACAGTGGAATTTAATAATATGCCTTTGAATTATAAATCTGATGTTCAATTCAATCTTCATAAATACATTTTTCTATAGGAACTAATTGATGAACAAAAGAGACATATAAAAAAACAATAGGTACATGCTTCAATACAAGTTAGCGTATCTTTAACTATTAAATAGGTTTTCCAAACTTATGTGTGCGATTTTTTTCTTGTAGAGGCAAATAGACAAGTGGGATTATCAAATTTTTTACGTGATCTCCGTCTTTTTTTTTAAATATATGTCATCTTTCATCCATCTAAATAAAAATTCAAATCGTCTTCTTTTTTATGGCATAAACAATGCACGATATCTTCATAAGGTTTAAGGAATATATCGAAGAATATCCTAGTGTTGCCATAAGCAAAATACTGCAGTACTTTCAGGTAAACATGACAATGACCACTTAATGAAGTATGAATTAAACGAAGCTCTGTACTTTTATTGGCTCAATAAAAGATATACAGTAATCATAAAAATAGCAAATGATATATATGCAGAGTAAAAATAATTTCTTCTTCGAAGGTGACCTTGCGTTTTACATGAACATGTCGTCGTAACCCGGTGGTGGAAAGTGATCGCTGTCTGGTGGACCAGGCGGTGGTCTGGGTCTGTTAATATCAGGTGGCCCAAATGGATCAAATCTAGCGCCTGGTGGAACCGCTCCGCTGCAAAATAATTTTGTATGAAATTTATGTCATGTACACAATTTATTTTCATTGATAACTAAATAATGACAAATAAGAATTTCTATCACTGCGCTTACTATAATAGTACTTACGGTGGCAGTCTTCCGGGAACACCCAATCCTCCAGGACCTCCAGGTCCTCCAGGAGCCAGCGGGTTTGCGAATGGTCTTCTTGGCGCGAATGGATCAAAAATCATTCCTCCACCTTCAGAGAAGGGATCAAGGTCGGATCTACCTACTCTCGATGGATCCGGATATGGAATCCTTTACAAGCAACATATTAATTAGACTGCATTAGAATGGATCTTCAAAACACATGTCAAAAAAAATTCATCGAATCAGCTAAATAATTCTCCTTTTTTAAATAGCTCAATTAATTTTTCAAAACTCTCAACTATGTAGAATACAATGCTGTGTTTTAACGTTGAATAATTTGAATTTTAGATTCTGAATGGTACTACCAGTCTGCTTTAGAATTTCTTAAAATTGAATAATCCTATAATTATAACATTGAAGTACTGAAGCTAGTCTATTTAAATGAGAAAACGTTATGTTTACGTGTAACTGAAACTCAACGTTTTGAGCATAACTATGCAAATTCACTTTATGTAGAATATTCATTGACGTTATATATAAATAAACATTAAGCGTGGAATATTGATCATCAAGACAAAGTGCAAAATGGTGGAAAAGCAGAAACGCTTCAATGCATTGTATTAACATATAATCGCATAAAACACATTACATAAGCAGAAAGTACCTGACGGTACATGAATTTATTGGCATGAACAGAAATTTATACAGGATCAAGGATATTGTCAGAAATAGGGGAAGCAGGAATTGCGTGTTACATTTGGAAATAGTCCAATTCGGACTTAAAAGTGTGAGGGAAGCCATATATTATTTGGATCTATGTCATCGATGTCATGGGACGCCTGTAATAATTTAATCATATTAATCCTTAGAAATATAGAGTACCGATCCTTTCACGAACCGACTAATTTTCGAATCTATGAATGCAGAATTGCAAATAAAATGAAAGCAACATTTTAAAATAGTTCGAGAAAAGAAATCGGTACATGAATTACCATGGTTGACTGGAAGACCCAGGATGACGTGGTGGTCCTACCCTCAATGGGTCATCATAATCAATTGGATGCCCTGGAATCTCACGTTCACTATGTCCTCTAACTTCTGTAGTCTGTGTAGAGGTTTCTCTTGCAGGGGCTGTATATACTGGCTCTACAAGATCCTTTCGTAAGGTATCCAATATTGCTTGATAATTGGGTAAAATACTCTCTAATGTTCCATGGAGATTATTTACTGTTGTTGCTATTGGGAACTGAACATTAGAGACTTTGTGATCCTCGATTCTCTGTAAAAAATACATGCATAACTTCACCATTAAGACTAAACTACTTTTTAAGAACCTATTCATTTATTTTATCGTGCACAAAAGTTTATTGCATCAATAAATCTTGCATCATTTTGCTTAAATTACTAAGACGAATATAAAATAACAATAAATATTAAGCCATATTTCATACCATTAAATTCAAAAGCAAATCTTCATCTGATTTTGTTCCAAGAAGAATATAGAGTTTTCCCTCCTTTACATAACGTAATGCATAATTCGAATGTTTACTCCAATCTTCTGGTAATAGCTCAGATCCTTGATCAGACTGATCGAATGTTTTCTGAAAAATTATCAAATTCATATTATAATTAAAGAAATTACTTTAACAATAGTATGCTCAACAAGGAATAAATACACAAATTTGACAAACTTCTAATGTACGATAGACTGGAACGAATGGGTGAAAATAATAGAAATAAAGGACAATGACAAAAAATGATTTTTGACGTTAAGTGCTTCACATATTATTGTATTAAGTAAATTATTGCAAATGGTTAAAAATTATGTATAATATAAAATTAAAGATAGTACCTACATATTGTACGCGCCGGTTACTTTTAATTTAAAATAATAACTTACGGAATCCCCAAATCCAATACATCGAAAACCATTTTTTATGAAAAACCAGTGCGCCAATAAAACGATTACATCCTCCTTTTTTGACAGCTGATTCTCTGATACTTTATAAAGTAACTCAAATCCAAATGTGTTATTTGAATTACTCGCCATCCTTGTATTTTGCAATATTTCAATGACAGACCACTTTTTAAGAAATTTTTAATTAGTTACAATCCTTATAAAAATATGATTTGTAGTTAAAGCCGGTATGATTAAAATTTTGCTAATTTAAATCCTTTTTTTTTTAATTAACTAAAGTTTCTTTGTTACGACCAAAAATACTTCCAAAAATAATTATAGGCAGAAAGAATTGAAGGTACAACATTCAGGAAACGTCGTAGGTCGTAAATGTTTTCTCAATGAGGTGGCGCACTCTGGGACTGGATTACGCTGGAACCTCAAATAAGCGCCATCGTTTGAACGCAGAACTTTGGTTGGTAAAAAATGAAAAGTTTCCCACATAACATATTTTTCACAAAACAAAGCTCTGGATTCGAACGCTGTGCCTGTATGAGGATCCAGCCGTATGTGATCGTCCTCTTTTCTTTCTCCCTCGCCTCGTAGTTATTTATTCAGTGAACCTTATATCTTTGTCAGACTGGTTGTGCAAGTGAAAAATATCGAGCACTTTGATAAGGGTATCTTTCACGAGGAACAGTTTTGACTCATGAGAAGGACTGCGATTTTATCGGAAAGATTTAAACGAACCTGACAAGCGACAAATTTTTCGATTAGAAGACTTCTAGATCTCAAGATTCCTAGTTATGTTCCTTATACGCGTGATGCATGTGCCTGTGTGAAAATCGATTACGTTTGCTGTGTTCCTGAAAATCTCGATAGATTTTTTTTTATAATAGTCTCGCTTTTATTATAAACATAAGAATTATCACGGCAGTAATATTGACTGTATATAATTCTATTTCGAAAAGTATAATTATTGTATATACATCGTTGTAACAAATTATTATAATTTATTATAAAATTAAAATTAATATAGTATGCAATATACAATCGATTAATAATCGGATTCCGAATCTGAATTTTGATTACCATTCTGTCCAAATCGAACAGGTGACATAGTTCCTTCAATTTCTTCTTCGCTCTCGGGCTTCTTCGCCTCTTCCTCATCAAGTGCATATCTTCTCCAGGGAAATCTAAGAAAAAATATTTTAAAGTCGATGCATAAGAATCATGCTGCATTTGAAAACGAATATTATACCTAGTTCGCTTATCGAAGCAATCTTCAATCCATGAGACCTTAACAATCTTTGCGTGTTTCCTAAATTGACGATATTTTGGTGTGTTTTTAAAAGCGCAAATGAGATGTGTACATTTTTTATTTGTTAAATTGGGTTCAGCAATATATGTTGCACCCATCTTCAAGGCTTTTTTTCTGATCTCATCTCGTTGTGGATTAACATATCCACTCAAAGAAAACTTCACACCTTCCATGAGCTTTGAAAAGTCTAATTTTTGTTTCATAGGCACTTGGGGTTTCTTCTTTACTTGATTTGGTGAATTTGCCTGTTCCACAATTGTGTTTGCTTTTTGAGGATTTACCTGTTTTGGTGAATTTCCCTGTTCCACAATTGCGTTTGCTTTTTGAGGATTTTCTTGCATTGGTTTCTTATTTTCTTGGTGTATTGCTTGAGCTTCTTCCAAGGTCTTTTGCACTGTTTTGTTTTGTGCCTCATGTAATGTGTGTTCCTTTACAATCTCTTTAACTGATTTCTCTGATATTAAACCATCACAAGTTTTGCATATTTTATCTAAAGCATCACTCGAATCAGTTGAACAATGCATTCTTTTAGTTGGTACCGATTCGTTTGAAGTCGTTGGAATAGGACTTAATGAACGTTTTCTGGAATAAGAACTGCTTGCTGTTTGTTCAGGAGTGAATAACTTTGATTGGTTCGCTTGCATTTTGTCCTTTGACTGATGAATGTTTCTATCTTTTTTAAATACTTGATCATCGTTTTCATCTTCTTTTTTTACCAACAATGGTCTTTTCATAGGCTCACGTGGTTCGTCTTGACGTTTAACAAAATTATTCATAGCATTTCCTTTGATTGTTTCCTCCAATTCTTGTCTATAGTTACTTTGTTTACTACTATGCAGCTTCATATATTTTTCTCTAAATGCATCCAATGTTAGTTTACTGTTATCTTTTGTCTCTTTTAGCTTAAATCTTCCAAACACATTAACATCAAGATCAACTGCAACTTCTGTTCTAAAAATCACAAAAGACAAGCCAAACAGTTCTCGCAGATTCGCAGCCTGCATACATGTTACTTTAATCCGATCAAATTTTAATTTGAGAGTATCTGGATTTAACTCCTTTTTAGTAAACAGCTGAACTTGGTCCTTAAATTTGCTATTAGCCGCATCGTCATGAGTCATAAACTGGTGGTTCACAATTGGGATCCAGTTGTCTGGTTCGGCAGACGTAGAAGCCTCAACAATAACTATACATGACCGATAGTTACCAATGTCCAAACCAGTTAAACGGGATGGTTCACAAAGTTGAAAAATTACATAAGCCATCATTTCACCAGGTTTAGCACATCTCCAGGATTTATTCGCTTGATATTCAAGCAGATTCTTGGCTGGATAAGATGGATGTTCAGATGAACAACTTATAATACTTTGTAATTTTATAATCATGGTTTTTAATTAATATTAACTTTCAGAAGTACTCACTTTCAGAGAAATTAGCATATGATTTAGTATTTTAACAATAGTTATCTGGTGTACATTGAATGATAAAAGAAATACCTATCTGTGATAACTTTGACAGCTGCAAATGGTTCTAATGCATGTCAAATTATAGCAGTACACTTCTTATATTTCTTCAATTTATAATTTCATTCACAATTTATGTAATCTGACAATAGTCACAAAATTTAATGAATGTTCAACACTGGTAGTAATCAGTAGTAATAAAGTATCATTGGATACGCGGTCACATACTACGTCGTATACACGACACGATTTTTAAACCCAGATTCCCGCCAATTTTACACTGCACACATGGTTAACTATTATAAGTATGTTTGCAATCAACATCGTGATTCTCGTCAGAATTCTTGTACAATTAGCATTTTTGGTTTAAAGACTTATGAGCTCGCAAGGCAACATAATAATAATTACATTTAGTTTAAACGGCGGTCTTTTTCCGATTTAGTTAACACCACTGAGAAGTAGGAATACTGAAGGCCGCACGCCTATATCGCCTTTATTCGGAGTAGCCCTGTAAGCATGCTACTACTTCACTCACATTCTGTAGGAAGTTGTCCTTTTCGAATTAAACTGCGCATGTGGTGTACAAGCCTTGCAAAAATGTCTCTCCGACATATGACTACCAGCTGTGGTGCGATGGAAGGAGCACTGACGTACAATTACACAAAATATAAAAATGATAAAAAAATATTTAGAAGCCTTCGAAATAAAATACGTGTGCCACTATTTCAGATTATGTTGGTTTAGTCTTCCCCGTGCGCATTGCTTTATCTCAGCTTAAACTCTGTGAGAGACTGTACAGTGTGTGATAGAGACAGCCTAGTACATTGGCCTGTTTCCTCTTTATCTCTCTCTACGCGGCCCTCGTCAATGCCGCACAGCCTCCGGTATTTCTACATCTCAGTGGTTATTACTGATCCCAGACCATACCGATCTAAAGGAATTAAGGCCCATATTCGTAGTCAGTTATTCGTTTTAAGCACAATCTTAAGACATTTTGTACCACTTGTCATTATTACTATCTCTATCTTAAGACTGTATTCTGTTTCAAGCACTGACTTATGAATACAGATCTAACTTTGACACTTGGCCCTCTAGTGAGAGTGTAAACCAGCAAGGAGGAAAAAGAAACAAATTAATGGCCAGTATTCATCAATAATTTTTATGCTTTCAGAGTGTATCCACATGATAAATTTTAACCGCAAGCGAAGAAACTGAACATAAATCGTTTACGGTGGAAATGTAGTAAATTACTACGTATTTCTCTGTTTATTAAATGTATTTGATCAAAACACAACAATGCTCTCGGCTTATTTTTGAATAGACCTACGGTGCTCCGAAGGTAGAGTTCCTCTTCCGAAGCATTTCAGAGATACTATCTATCGTAAAGTGTCAATCAATCTGTGGAATGGTGGATTCGTGCGCATCGATTCACCTTTTCGCTGAATAGCACACACAGCAGCACTCAGTAGCTATTGACTCCGAAAACAACTCCAATCATTCCCGAGAGTCCATCGTCAACCTTTTGTTATACTTGCGATACGTTCAGCTATGACTGCTCTCCAATTAATCAATTTGTGCCGATTTCTATCGATCCAAAGAGAGTCTTTCAATTACCCAAGTTGGGTCAACACAATCTAACTATAATCCGCATCATTGGCCATTTCGATTTTGTTCCGTTAGAGCCAACGAATGGCTAGACTTTGTGTGAATTGTATCCGTTGAGTCGACTCTACTTGAGTAAATGGAAAACCCTCAGTCTCGCCAATTGCTGATTCCAGTCGCATATTTTAAAAATGATGAATGAAGTAACTCTGTGTTGGCGGAAGTTTAAATTTAACAAAAATATATATTGCCCCCCACCCTCCCTCCCAGACTTAACATTGTCTAACAATCAAAACACTGAGTTCCGTTTTAGGCGCCTGTACGCGGATGATGAGGATCCAGCCTAACCAGAAAGTACTTTATGTAAAGGCACATTTCTTTTTGTTATTTTTTTAGTGATTCTCGTGTCCCTAGATTCATAAAAAACGATTCATTATTAAAATGATCGGAATCGAATGAGAGTTGAATTAAGTTGAAATATATCGAATATATGTATATATATATAATACAGCAAACGTAGACTGCATTTACATTCACGAGTTTTTAGAAAGGATTAACTAATCACGTGTAAGATTTAAAAAGGATAACCCAACGTGATTGGTTAATCAGTTCTAAACCCGCGCGTGTAAACGTGGTTATATATCGATATAAAACGAACGTATGTCAGTGGTTTTATTTTTCAGTAGTACGAATCGTTCAAGACCAACCTGGGAAGGTTTTAACGCTTTTTCGTCTCATTGCGCTCGTAGTGCACGATGCGCAAGACGAACAGATTATTTACATTTTCTTTAGTATTATAGTAAGGTATATTAGTATATTAGAGCAAGGCTTATGGGATTTTGTCCGAACGGCTAGTGGTCACGGAAGATACGCTGGACCAGTATAGAAGTTCTGAAGAGGGGTGAAATGACATACAATTCATTTTAGACACAAAATATACGGGGCTGGATCCTCTTCTCCAAATTTCCTCGTGCTAAACAGTAGGGAATCTGTTCTTAGGTCATATATATCGAGTGCAGTGAGTCGAAAACGGTATTATACTAAAACTTAAAACTTAAAATTTATCTCCTTTACAAATAACACAATAGTCCGGTAGATGTCAATATGATTGAACGACTTTGATGACGTCAAAAGGATTTTGCAAGGGTTGCGGTGCGCTCCACCAAGCGGTGACTAGTGGAAACTACACTAGCCAGGAACTGGCAGCAGCATACATCGAACGAAGCAATATGGCGAAGTGTGTCATCGGTTCGGTCAGACGTAGTGCCGTTTGAAAGATGAAAGGTTCACGATATGGGGTGAAAATAACATAGCGTAATGTTGTACTTGTGAAAATCATCCGTCTGTACATAGCGTCGATTGTGTCGTATTGTGATTGAGAAAATAGTGTATCGTTGGTGTAAAACATGGCCACGGATAAAATAAAGGTTGCTGTTCGGGTCCGGCCGTTCAATCGCAGAGGTAGGTCTCGCACTTTTCTCTCTCTCACTCTCTGTCTCTCTCTCCCCGTTTCTGTCTCCTTATCTCCCCCCTTTTTAGCTCTCTCCTATCTTCCTCTTTCTCTTTTTCTCTTATCCTCTCATTCTCTCGTTTTTAATTAACTTTTTCGTTTACTTTGTGTATCCCATTGCTCAGTCTCCCGCTCTGTTACCTATCTATATTTCTCTCTCTCTCTCCCGTATGTCAGATACACTTCATCCTCCATCCTGTCGTGTGACTCGAAAAGTCCTTGCATTTGCAAAAACGACGTCTTTACACTGACGATGTTGTGAAATATTATTTTTATGTTACCGCGATGAGCCGTAGCCTTCTCTACACCCACCATATCAATTGACAATACATTTCATTGTCCGTGCAAGTTGCATGAATGAGTCACTGTCATTATAATTTTTTAATCTTGTTTTCTGGGAAATTTTAAATAGCTTGACTATAACCATTATAGGTGACACAATTTTGCTTTTTATTATTCTATAATTTTTTTTCTTACGTTAGCTTAGTAGTACTTATTAATTTTTTATTTTATCAATCTTAAACTTACTCAATTTTATAGATTTTGAAGATTGAAATATTTTATGTTATTGGTTCTCAGCATTTATTTTAAATTGTGTACAAACCGTTTAAACATAATTATAGCTTGCTCTTATGAAAATAGTTCTGAGTTCCTTAGTTTAAAAATTTTTAACATGTAAAATCGATCCTTAAGATACATGGACAACATTTTTCAATATTGCTGTACATATGTAGTATTAAGTATAAGAAACATAATTACTTAAGGATTGATGCGTTAAATAAAAAAGTATTTACAAGATTAATTTAACTTGTATAGCAGCAATTATTTTTATGATATTCAAATAATGAATTGTGTTTACGAACAGATATTTTATTTATACAAGGGAATGTATTAACATGACTTTGGAAAAGAATTGTTATTCTACTTCCTGAATAGTAGGAGTCAATTCACTCCAAACATTAAGCCTCCAATTTATATTACATGGTTTTTTAGTTGTCATTGATTACATTTTCTATATTGTACATACATTAACTCAACAGATAGAGTATTTCTTTTTTGGTTGGTTATAGCAAAGCTTTTATTTGTATATTTATCAGCATATTTATATATTAAAATCTAAGAAGATCATACAATTCTTTGTTTACTTCAGTGTTTCATGACATGGCTCGATATAAAATTTCATGTAATGCACCACAGCTGGAACACAAGTTTTTCTCCTATGAAGAATCTAAAGGCTCTATAATCTGTCCATCAGTAAAATCAAATGTATTTGGGGTGGGCTATCTTATAAAAAGTGTGAATACAAAAGAGTTTTCTAGAACTGACATTTCATTAATCTGTGAACTATACTTATTTTAAATGCTGCACATACAGACAATTTCGTCTGCTTACTTTAATAAATATACATGATTTCATATTGAGATTTAAATGGCAATTGTCGAATTATTTTCTGTCAGATTTTTGTTTTTGTGCATATTCATATGTTACTTAGTGTATGTTATTTGAATGCTTCGTGATATAAACGTCAATAAAGCTACAACAGTAAAACTAGAAAATCGAAATGAAACCTATTGCAAAATGAAGAGCTATGTAAGATCTAATTAAGTGCCCTAATCAAAATTTAAAAGCGTTACCCCTTCTAGTCAAAAGTTGTAGCGTTGCTGGCTTTAAAAAAGTTGGAACCACCAGAATATAAAAAAATTTTTAAATAAAACGAAGGATTTAAGAGATAATTAGGAGTTTTAAAGTTACGCAACCACCATTACTCTGACCACAAGAAAGAAGTACCACCTAGACTTTTCGGCATTTAAACACTCGTAATATACTTGAAGAATTAAGGACTCCCATAATACGTGATAGTCAAATTTGGAGCTCACTCCTTTGTTTGACAAGTCGCGAAATATATAAATCTCAATTTTCAATTCGTCGCAAAATCCTGGTACGGCAGTAAGATATCAAACTTAAGATCGAAGAGTTGATCCCGTCTGGGATAATATCTTAATTTTTCTTTTTTATTTTTTACATAAAACAAGCAGTCAATAGAAGATTCTCACCTACAATCGAGGTTTGCTAAAAATTCAACATTTACCGAGAGTTACTTAAAATGTGGATGCTCATCGCAATATCCGCCGGTCTCATTGTACATTTTTTAACGAGATTTCTGAATTAAAACGTTTAGTATGTTAGAATCATGCACGCACACGTGCGGCATTCATCCTCCCCCGTTTTTGAATAGCGAATGCATTAGACATTTCCACAAAGATCAAAATGAAAGTGAACACATGATGGATCATCATCACATCACATGATGGATCTATTGGAAGGATAGGAAGAATGCATGAACAAGTAGAGAAAAGTGGCGGACCAAAGATCAAAGGGATGTGAAGGGAAAAGAATGGGGCGAAAGAGCAAGGACAAGGAAGACGACAGGTGAAAATAAAATTTTACATAAAGTATGCATCTACAGGGTGAAGTAATTGAAAGGAAGAATATATTGGATGCTAAGAAACTTACAGAGAAAAGGTATAATAATACTAATTTTTAAAAGAGAGAGAAAATTTCGCCAGAAGCTATGATACTTGTTCTAAAATCTCAATGACAATGTTGGAGGAAAAGATAAAGGCGGAAGCGAACGAGATAAGAGTGATCCGAGACAAGTAGACACGATTGTAGAAAAGAGTGACAGTAGTTATATTAATATAGTATGTAATCAATGGATGGGTAAATAATACGTGTCAAAATTAAAATAACAAAGAAAGTATGTTCTCTTTTTATCTCGTTCGAGCTAACATCGCTAAATAGGAAAATCGAATGGAGATCATGATTGAAGGTTCGTTTTGGGCTGGTATATCGTTTTTATTATTTTTATTTATTTAATCGAAAGGGCATTGAATTAGCCTAAAATGAGATCTTGACTATGATGTACATTTTTATTGAATTTTCCTGCGTTCTTCCAGTTTTTATTTCTTACGTCCGAAGTCGCTATTGAACGTGAGGTATTCGAGAAAAATGCGGAAGCTTTTCGAGGGATTCGAATAATGCGATGAAAAATGTAAATATATTTTTATGGCCCAGTTTAAAACGCCTGATGACTACCAGGCTTATTATGCAATTTCAAGGGCACTGCTATCAAAATGCAGAGAACAAAGATTATTCGATTGTAGACTTCCGTAATCTAACGTAGTTCAGAAGTAACTGTCGATCGAACAGTATCGGTTGTCAAACTGACAGTTCCTCCGAATCTTCGAGCGTGGACTGGGCTGTCATCAGAAGTCAGCTTATATGGTGACATTTTTTCAACATGATTACGCTAATCGTGTCTGCGGTCGAGAGAATCTACGAGGAAAGGAAACAAAGAAGAGAACTGGAAGTGGAGAAGTGTGTGATTGTAGAAGAGACAAATTCTAAAAATTCAGAGTACATATAGTTTGTCTACGAGTGAAATTTTGTTTTGACAGATCCATAGCAAAAATCGACACGTGCCTTTGTTTACAATTTTTGTCACGAGTTATGGATCTGAATAGGTTTCCAATAAAATATATTCATCCACTCTAGGAGGATATACTTCAGTGGTCTTATGGAAAGCCAGGTGTGAATTTATAAGGTTTGCGTTCTTTGTCATCTGTCAAAGTAAAGCCTATTTTACTCGTGGGTGGACTGTACTGTAAGGGAAGACTGCAGAAGCATAACAAGGAGATAGGGAGAAGAGCAACATCAGGGACCAGACACGTGTATAAAGTTGACACAGCCACTTCAGTACAATCACTTAAAGCAAGCATAATAATTTAATGTTCGTTAGTTGCTAATTATTTACTCTATTTAGAATTTTTTTATTTTTCTCTTTAACCGGAAGTAATGGTTGCGGCAGGTTGCGTGTAAAGTCGCTACAGCCAGGTGAAAAATATTAAATGAAAAAACAAGCTTTATTTTTATTTTCACCCTGTCGTTACGGAAAGGACGATTCCTTCACGAATCTCTAGGTCGTCGCAGTCCGGTGGCTCCAACGTAAAAATTATATTTTCGGCGCCAGGTGCCTTTTAGAATTAGTTCGATCCAGCCAGCCTTTTTCTTAACACACCGGAAGTCCTCTCGGCCGGTTGTTATCGCTAGCTCCTACTCTTACGATGGTAGAGGGGGACATGGAGAGCGGAAGAGCTACAATGGGTGCACGTAACGGGTTGCCTTAAATGAACGTCACAGTGGCTATCTTATATAATTGCGATATATTCTAATTCAGGTAAACGAGTACAGCGTAACGACAGTCTCGTCCGAGCGCGACTATATAATTCCAGAATACAAAGAAACAGCGTGGTCGCAAAGCTCATTCTATCCGGTCCGTGTCCTTCTGGAACATTCCCGAACGACTGCACGAGAGGGCGAATTTCTATGCGCCTTTCTTCCTAATCTCAAACCCAAAACCCTTTCCTACGGGTTTTATTCTACATTTTTTTTTGTATTTCTACGCGTGAACCTTCTTCCAAGACAGGACAAAGTCGAAGATTTAGTGTCATCAGGTATACTTTTCACTGAGCTCGTTTTTAAAAATGCCTTTGAACACGTGAACCCTCGAGTACTCGAACTGAAGGAATCTGAAGATTTTCAACGGCAGAGACCGGACTGAATGGTAAAAACGCCTGCGAAGCTGCTCGTAGACAAGTCCAAAAAATCAACCAATCAACCTCGAAAAGTGCTTTGCAATTCTAATCAATAGTTCCTTTAAAGGGTCTTCTGTAACCCTCTCGTTACCTATTCTTGACGTTAACTGCTCGTTAATTACTCCCTCCATTATTTAATTGATCAGTCAAAGTGAAGAACAATTATCTGTCTATTGCTTGTACCTGGCTCGTTCGATTCTCTACCGGAAATCTAACGAGGGGAGCATTAGGCTTTTTTTTTTATTGTAATCAAAATGTGGTTTGATATTAAAAAATTGCAATAATACAGCGGATGTAACAATTTTCAATTAAAAATGTGAATTAGAATATATAATGTACAGTAATACGGAATTGTAAGCAAAATATTAAACAATGAATAAAGTATAGTACAAAAAAGTTTTATTTTACAACTTGGGTGGGGGGGGGGGGGGTGAAGCTAACGTGAAATTGGCTTCCTCGAATTTGATTTTTATGCAATTTAAAATTCGGTCGGAGTACAGACGCAAGTAAAAGGTAAGGCAAACTTAGGTAAAGATATTTAGCAAACGACTCGAAAATCAAAATATTGTAAAATTCAGACTAGGTATTCATCACAGAATATTTTGAGTAAAAAGTAATGACTGTTTCGATTCATATCTAAAAATAGAAAGACACGAGGATCCTTAGAGATCTGACTGTCTCGTTGGTTTTTTGTTTCGCTTCAAAACACTTCGGCTCTGCACGCGATCTTCTCAGGTAACTTATCTGCACCTCGTTTTTCTTCCGGTTCTTCTCACTCAGCGGTAGTACGGCCTTTATCATAAAAGTAGCACTCGCGGATCAGACGGTACTTAAAATTGAAGTGTCACATTATGTATAAGAATAGGTAAAATCGTGAAGGGTATTTATGCTTCAATTGTATAATTGTTACTAAAGGCTAATAAGACATTGTTTTCACATTTTCATCGTACTTCCATTTTATCATTATCATTCATCACAGGAGTGGCACTCGCGGATCAGACGGTACTTAAAATTGAAGTGTCACATTTGTATGGAATAGGTAAAATCGTGAAGGGTAATTATGCTATATTTTTATAATTGGTGCTAAAGACTAATAGGGCATTGTTTTCACATTCTTATCATACTACCGTCTGCCAGCTACTTTGTCCGCTCTTTGCCGACTTGCTTAACATTTTCGATATCTGCTCAACCTCCTTTTCGATATACCGTAATGAATTACGCATAACCTATGTTACTTCTGACGATCAGAGTTATCCATAGGTAAAATATTTTTTTCAAATCTTTCCACTTGTTTCCGAGTGTTTAGGACACGTACGAAATTTTTCTTTTACATACTCCTATGAAACACTGCGTATCAGAAAAAGTCCTGGAACTCACCGATTGGCAAATTTATATGCATATGTATTTAATCTAAACTTCGACTAAATTTTTTATTAAGACCGTATACGGTGCCTTCGTAGTATAACTCGTGAGATATCGTTATCATTATCTACAGTAAATATTTCGAGAGTGATTCTGCTGCTGATAGATATAATGTACACCTAGCACGATAAAAAAATAATTGACAAATACCGTAACTTAACGTTACCATCGTAATCAGGAGATGCCGATAATACGTCTGAAGCGATCTTTAAAATATTTGTACTTTTTCTTACCTCTCCTTGGATCATCGCGCGAGGCTCGCGATGCAGATACGATTATGAACATGCATAAAAAAAAACAGTGTAGAAACGAGAGTATCGATTTCAAGGTAAAATATGTCAAATTTAATATTTATTGTACAATATTGGCTAAAAGTATTGGCATAACTCGTCTTTAATCTTTAGAGGGCCGGAAAGCCAATAAATTGGCTCTACTCGTGACCAGAATTTTACACTTGTATATATAAATATGACTGTTGTTCGATTTCAAGTCATATCTCAAATTCTGGCCGTCCAAAGGTTAAAACTGTACGTGTCGTATTACGTACTTTTACACAGAAATGTCATTAATCCGCTTACAGTCCTGAAATGTGACAATTGTATGCCGGTACGGTAGAAAATAGAGTTTCTTCTTGTACTTAATGGGCTTGACTGGATATAAAAAAAAACAGTATTGTGACTATGAAGTTTATGGAGGTTGCTTCGAGATACGTATACATTGGTTTCTCTTAGTGGCGAACACTTGTTTTACACAGATACGTGATATTGATAGGGGGGTGGGGGGGGGGGGCAACATTCCTCCGCTCCTGTATTCCTTGTCTATAGATCACGTAATGGCGTTAAATCGAACACTAAATTCTCTTCTGTGTACTAATAAATTGACTACACGTATTGACGCGTTGTATGCATCAGACACGGAACACGTGGAACCTTAGTGAACCACGTGATAGTGTAATTAGGATGACGCTGGTGGAATATTAAACCTTGTATTTCCTTCAGTGAATCACGTGGCAACAACTAGGAGCTTCATGCGTAACGCATATGAGGTGCATAGCGTTATTACGTTTGAACGAAAGTTTAGGGAATATGGGAAAAATTCTTTTTTTTGCCTTATAAATATATTGCATTCTATATCTATATACATATCTGTCTGTTGGGGTTTAAAAAATGTTTAATTACAAAAATATTGACAAGATGCTCATAGACAGCTGTTTAACGTGCAATTTTGTGTTTTTTTTTTAACAGAGCTGGAACTCGGTACACAATGCGTGGTGCAAATGACCGAACAGCAAACCATCTTACAGCATCCGTCGTCGATGGACAAGATCGATCGGTAAGATAAGAAGTATTAATAATCCAAAACGATTCTCTCGACTCACAGGGGGTTTCGTCCCTTTTTTTTTTTTAAGTTTCCAACGTGTACATCTTGCACGTTGTCTTGCATGCATGTTAATTCCCCATTAAATATTTTGTCCCAGAGGCTCAAAGTTAGTCCGGGTCCTCATTGGGTAAAATCTAATAAGCTTAGCCAGAACCTGGAGCTGCTCTGGATTTTCAAGATGAAATCTCTACTCAGGTTGCTGTGTGCATTGCCTTGTGTGTTATAGGAGATACGGTTTAACTTTGAAGTGATAATTTTAATACGTTAGCGATAACACTGAGTATAATAGTACGTATAGGTTAATTCATTATAGTATGTTTCAGGTATATCCATATATACTCGAAACGTCATTTGGACACGTCTTATGTATTAAGATTTGAAGCTTCGGCAATCTGTTTCGTAATTAAAAGATACTTCGAGGGTTATTTACCCTGTGGGTAGTACGCGGTCTTTGGACCAATGAACACGTGATCTCCAGTTACTCATTTTCATGAGGACTAGGGTTAAGCGTTACGCTAGACACTCGGAATTCTACGATGGGCTTAGTCTTTCATTCGATTAGCTTTGAACTCCAATGCTGGACAACTCAAAGGCTTCGGCTTTCTTTTTTTTTAATTTTAGTCTTCTATTTATATACCCCATAACCTGCCCCGTTCCCGAACTATAATATTCACGTGCTCGTATATACGTATAGTCGGTTCACGAGTTTGACGTGCTTTTTTTTTTGACAGATCGATAAACACGAAATCTGTAATCGAGGAACACGCGTCACTGCGTAAAATATTTTCTTATAAAGCGTATGCAGGATTTTTCACTGAATACATATTATTTTTGTACATCAGGATATATTTGCATTATTTGACGAAAAATCACGTTCTCCAAGGATCGCGTTGCTTGCCGACTCAGAGAGACACACGGAACTCGTGAATAGACTATATACGGCGTCAGCATTCAAAACTGATGTAACCTTCGAGCAGGTAGCAGAGGAATCGGATGATCACGTAATAAATAACAGGCAACTCTCGAACGTTCACTAGGTACCTAGCTACCTCGCACATTCCGCGTGTATATCGTGACGAGTATATCGATCAGTGACGTCACTGCTGACGCATAATGTAATCTTCCTAACTACTGTAAATCCCCGCACCCCGTACTGCTCGTTCTCCTTTCACTTATTCTCTATCCTTTCTGGCAGTGCCTCACTCTTTCTGGCCTCGGTCCTTTTTCATTTTATAATCCTCGGTCGCACCACCCTGAATCGAACGCTAAAAAATCCTTCTGCAGCGTAACCTTATTTGAACCTTGATGGACCTCGCTTTCTTATCAAGGGATCGACGTATCATTTATGTGTAAACATTTTTAAAAATGGGATCGTTCATCTTTTTTTTTTGTAACGTGATTAGTCGGTTAGTTACGTTTATAATTTTTTTCTTTATTATGGGACATCCTTGTTACCTTGTGATTTTCTTTTTTCTTGTGAAACTACTACCTGAAAATTTGGGTACGATTGGTAGCTGCACGGTTGGATCAAGAGATACAAGTTCAGGACGAACGAGTATTTAGGCACGAACGCTTGAACTGTACGTTGCATCTTATGGATTCTTCGCAGCAAAAAGAAAACTGGGTTGCTAGCGGGTTACGATCAAATTGGAAATGTACGATGTTTGCGAAAATTTGTAGCTCTCATTCGAATCCTCTGGATTTTTCCTGTGAGTCTCAATTAAAACGGTTTAAGGGGTTCGCTAATATGTTTTAAGTATTCAGAGAGAGCGCCTTAGCGTGTCAGAGGGTCTTTTAATGATCGTCACTTTGAAAAATAAAATATTAGTGTACAGTCATACGGAAAAAAATGCTTCCGCCTTTCGATTGAAGATTTTTTATATTAATCGTCTCGAGATTTCAAAAATTTTATGCGAAATCGATTCAGCCGGACGTGGAAATTGAGTATCGCGCTTTAAGAAGTCGAATCGCTGGGAGAACAAGTTGGGTCTCGTGTTCAAATTCTGGCGGTTTTTGCGTGGTGGGGGGGTGGGGGGCGACAACGTTATAGGTACGTCATCAGCTGTGCGTCATTAGGTGTTTAGTTTTTGGAGGAAAAGAAAAGTCGAAAATTGGTAAATTATGTAGAAATTATGTAGAATGACCATTTAATGGAATCTTTTTACGAAAGTACAATTTACGTGCACAACCAAGGGAACAGAGAACAGTGCGTTCAGCCAATCCTAATGACGTTGTTGCACCGATGACGTCACTCGACCAAAATAGGATCGGACAATTGCGCTACTCTGTTATCTGTTCCTGGTTTCATTCGTTGTGAACTTACCCTTATATGCTCGAAATACCTTCGGTACAGACGCGCGAGATTTTTTAATTTTTCCGGATGCGCGTCACTTTGAATGCGAAAATGCGTCTGCGTAAATATTTCTGTAAGGTCCAATCGTAATTTTGGAACTGGAATTTCTAGTCTGAAAACGCATCCTTTTTGTGATCACAATTCCACAAGACGTTTCCACACGAACCACGTGGTTATGCAATTAAAAATAGTTTATATTTGGATTATGTCAAATTTTTTTATCTCGCTCTAGCAAGGGATATCGCTATCGTCTCACTCGACTCTCTGTCATGTTCCATGCTGTAGCGTAGTATTATCTCGTCGTGGAAACGACAACGCTCTTCTGATGGGTCCACATGAGAAAATATGTGGAAGCCCCTTTCAGTTTCACAATTAAACCCGACGGAGGCCGATATGTTTTTCAAGGCTTCTACGGCTAAATTTCTGGCAGAGTCAAAGGTTACCACGTACGCTGGAACAAGAAGGTCCAGGATTTAATATCTCATCAATATATTGGGTGCAGATGAAAGTCTTGGTAGAGTCTCTACGACGTCTAGGTCGAGTCTATAAAAAGTCCTCAGAAAAGTATATAAAACCGTAGTCACGTGTATATACGGATTCCTTATCACCTGTCCCATGGACATATCGATAACAGGGTGCGAATTCTTAAAAAGTTACGTATACTCGTACCCTTTCTACCCTTTTCGCTATTATATTTTACTGCAGGGTCATAATACATGGCAAGTCATTGAATTACATTGGACATGCAAACTCTCAACAGGTTGGCATTGAATATACGAGAAGCAGTTTGCGGTTGGATGACAGCTGACCTAGTGTATACGTAGTTGTTCGAAGATATTTCAGGAGGGTGGGGGTGGGGGGCAGAAGATATTTGACACTGGTCCTGTCCATACAGATATTTAAGATCAATTTTTTGTACATTAAATCTGAAATATAACCGCGTTAATCGTGAGCACCGAGTAAACTTTTTAAAGATTATATAATTCAAGTAAATTTCTGTACCGACTATAATTAATTACAGGATCTTACGAGTTATTCACCAAAATGCAATCTGCACTTTACCCACTGATCTACGACCTAATTTCTAAAAAGGTTAAGTCATAATGTTAGTCGCGCATTCATCACACGTGACTTGCATCCGGTTAAATGCACGAAGGCAAGAAATCCAATGCACTCCAGTTGCATCGTTCGCCTGAAGTTCGTCCGAGCGCCGAGTGTATAAGATGCGAAAAAAAAAAACAAAAGCGCCGAGTGGCGGCTGCCAGTAGTAGCGAGAAATTTGGAGGATCGTCGTGGGGGGGAGGGGGGGGGGGAGTCGAGAAATACGCCGAGTCGGAGCGATTTGATGTATTATCGTAATGGCAATGGTCCTTCGAGATGAAGGAGAGCTGCACGCGAGTCTCTCAAAGGGGAGTTTCGTCTCTCCGGGAATCTCTTGGACGTGCTCCAGACGCAGTTGAACGAACTCTTTTTTTTCCTGCGAGATAAGGGTATCTGTTAAAGGGGTAAAAAAGTTTCGGGTGAGATCCTAGCGGGACTCTCGGTGCTTCTTCGTGCAGCTTGGAGACGGATGGACGATCTTCTGCTTATTGCACGAAGCCAATGCAGTGTCGCAGTTATATTTCAGCATTGCCGTAGAACTCAAGTTCTTCTTTTTTTTCGGTTTGTTGGCTGTACTTCAGGGCTTTTGCCAGCATTGTCCTGGGATAGGATTTAAGTTTTTTTTGTTTTTCTTCTGGGTCTATGGTATCGATACCCAAGTCGCTCTTGGGGACGCCAAGGGTGAAGCTGTTCGACATCTTTAGAGGTCAGCTGGGTTTGTTTACGTATTTCATAAAAATTGCTTCAGCGCAAAACTTAGCTGCATTCAATTTAAGGCTGTCGGTACTTGCGATTGGAAATACGTTTTTCATTTGCATTTTTAAAACGCCATTCATGCTCACGAGTTTAAGGTGGATGTGCAGTCGGTAGCATTAGTCATGGTAATAAAAGGATCTTTTCAGTTATACTATACCGGAGCTAGAATGATAGTTGACACTATTTAAAACGTAGGTGATTAATGTACGTAAGCGCGGAAGGTTAGGACGGTAGTGAATAACTTGTCTTTGTGAATACCGAGGATATACGGTGGTTATACATTTGCGTTGCGTTGTATGATTGCTTGGAAAAGTGAGTCGTGTATAGTCAGCTTTCGAATACCTCAACTATATTCCAGAACTAGAGTTACTTATGGTTAATTGTTGGCAAACGGTAAATAACACAGTGCTATGCTAATTCAACGCGGTCAGTACACACGCACATGCGTAATTGCATGTAATTGCAGTATTTTTTTTCGCATACTTTTCAGGTGACTTTCCCTGCCACGCTCACCGATAGGAGGAGACTCGATTTTCTTGGCTGCAACGCATTCAGCTAAATAATCTGGCATAAGGGAGAACGCACTTTCGTCGTGGAATTGCGTCAAATTGTTGGCCTATGTTCTTTGGGCGAATTCTTTTAATTGGCAGATTTTTTTTATTCAGTGAATCTATGGGATGAGGAGAGCTTGGGAAACAATGTGTAATTTCTAATAGTCTTTATGCAAATGACTAATGCATTCATTGGCAGTTTTAATCATTTTATTTAATCGTCGTACCAATCCAAGGAACTATCACTATGTTTTTCTTCTTACGGTTTAAGTTTCTTCGAAAATTATTATCTTGACTGTAATACAAAATTTTTGAGTATCCGGCATGTTTCGGAAAATTCGCGCGCAGACCTTTGGTCTCTGTCAAGTATTTCGCAATTTCAATTGAGCGTTTGTCAAGTGTTTGCATTGATTTTTATCTCAGGGAAGTCGTTTTGCGGTCTTAGCTAAGTCGCTTTACGCGGACGGGCTGATACTTTTGTTAGGTGAATTTTTGCAGAAAGATTTTAAATCTTGAAAAAAATTATGAAAAATTATTTTTGCTTTCTTGGACCTTAGTATGAATGATTTCATTCGATAGTCTCTAAGCTACGTTCCGTATTTCATGTTGGATATTGTCAATCGTTTGTAAACGATATCTATTGGTGTTCTGAGTCATTCGAGTTCAGTGTCTTGATAAGAGTAGTAGCTATCGGAACTTATTACTTTGCCGTGTATTGGAGTGATAACTAATACTAATCGAGAAATGAAAGGCATACGTTGGATTTATGGACTTGACGAATGTAATTCGAGTTATACTTTTTTTTTATACTCTGAAGAAAATGATTTTTCGTATTGCTTTAAAAGTTCATAATTTCTCGTTAAAAATACATTCACAAATTGGGCGTTTTGCTACTGAGTATAGTTTGTGATATGAAGGACTTTATTTATTTATTGTATGAATACTCCCTGTAGTGTAAATAAATTATAGGACTATTTGCCATTTGGGTAATTGTTCGTATGTATTGTGACGTGATTTTTCGAATCACGGCCCCAAGGCGGCTCCGGCTACCGATAGAATTAACGTTCTCGATTTCTGGTTCCCTTCGGGTCGCCACCCTGCTCAGAAGCTACGCTCTCGGCTTGATTCGCATAGTTATGTCAAGGCTCTCGTAAGATTTAGTTATGATTTGGTGGAGGTCGAGGTGCTCGAATCTGCCGTGGGGAGATAGTCTCGACGTACCGAGTTGCTCGGCAGAGGAGTGTCCCCGACGGAGACGTCTCCACGGACCGGCAGAAGCCCGGGTGAAATACCGGCGCCCGCTGGAGATGGGCAAAGGGCTGTAGAGCGGGCGGAGTTATAGTATGATACGGATACGGCTGCGTCTCTCGATTTTACGCGTCCCCAAAAATCGACAGGATCCGTTAAGCTATCGTCTCTTCCGATAGGTTTCGTCAGAGCTCTCGTTTCGGTGGAGTTGGGCCTGTTCCACCCCCACTCCCAGTCCATACCGGCTCGTCAATTCCCAGTGAAACAAGAATTGACTGGCGCCCGCCTGGCTTGCGGATGCTTGAACGACGGGTGGACGGCCGAAGGTAACGTAGGTTGGTTCTCGAGGAAAGTTCGCTCTCGGATTTTGTTTAGCTATCGGTGTCGAGTTCAGAAAAGAATAAATTACGTTACAGTATGTTTAGTTATACTTTAGCTATAGCATGGTAACGCTATATTTATATCATAGTTTTACAAGTTTCTCCACAGAAACAGTGGCGCGATCTATCGTAAGAGTTACCAGTTCTGGAGAAGCTCTATATCGGAAGCCCGACCGTGAACTTTCATTTTTGTGAAATTCGAAAAGTAAATAGTTGCGAGTCAGTTGCGTCCTGGAATTAAAAGAAAGCAAGTTCGACTATTGGCCAAAACTTTTGTTTTGAAATTTTTACAAAAATTTAAGTTCGTAATCGGGCCCCGGTATAACGGTTCGAATGTCAATCGTACTGGTTACGATATAATATATTGTATGTAACAGTTGTCATTGTAATATATGTTATGGTGGGTATAACCATTGCCTGAAAAAATTGTTCTTTTGAATCTTACTTTTTGAAATCATACACATGATACATCTTGAAACAGAAAAAAAATTAACTACAAGATTTCGAATATTTATCAATTTTTATATTCATCCGATTATACTTTTTGGAAAAGTTCGGCAAAACTTAATATTTTGATACAGTATGTTGTTACCGAGCATTGTATCTCTGAATCAAAGTAAAATTTTGAAACTGGACTGGTGGCTAAGTCAGTAAAGTTTCACACAATCCACTCGTATCAAGTGTCTGCGAGCGCTCCGACCATGTAGTTCATACCCCACTACTGATAATACGGTCTTTCTTTATCGTGACACAATATCATGCTCTAAAATGCCTCACACTATATTATTTGCAATAAATAATTTTAAAAAAATATGTCACACGCATTGCTCACTTCGAGTATCCCAACAATCACTGGTTCGAGCCCCACTCTTGGCATCACAAAAAAATGTACTTGTAACGCGTGCAAGTGATTATTAATTTTTTTTTAATTATGCAATCATGCGATTATCTCAATTGCACGTTCGATGCATTTTTACGAATATCGACAGTCTACTCAATTTTCTACTTGTTCGTTAAAATGAAAGGGAATTCTCTTCTGGCCAGCAAGTCCTGCGAACCGCATATTTCAAGCTTTGTCCACGCGGGCGCAAATTTCGAGAGAGGTTGGGTCAAGACTGGGTCAAGGTGGCCCTTTTGTGATTTTCAACTTTGATAGGGTTGGGTCAGTCTTATTTATTGTGTTTGCCCCAACGCTTAGTGATATTCTCCAATGCTATTCCCGAGCTCACGCCACAGTGACAGCTAGCCTAGCGCCAGGCTTCTGAGCATCGGCGCCAGGCCTGGTTCGAGGCTAAGCCAATTTCGAATTCCTACCGCGGGGGCGCCACCTTCGCATGACTTTTAATGCAAATGACTTGCCGATATCCCAGATTTGATTTGTGGATCGATCATACGTGTTCGCGGATGCACGTATAACAGCGATACATCATTCATAAATGTATTGGTCAAATTTTCCACTACTGCGTTATACCTCGATATGCTACTGTACTTCCTATGCGCACATGCTGGACGGTCGCCAAATACGGCCGGAACGAAGAGTTCGGTGCTCCTACGAGTTTTCATTATTATTTAAAATACATTATACGTGGTCCTTCGACATATCGTTGCCAAAATACAATTATTTTGCACTCTACCCTCGTGGCTGTACGAGTTACGCATATGTTTTGGGTCTGGTACTTGGGTAAAATATTTGACCGATTGCATAGAACGTTAGTAGAGCTGAACGTGTACTTGAACGAAATATGAAACATGTAAAGAATTATTTTATTTTATAATCTGGTAGGAAAGGTTAGTAGACGTGCTTGAGAATTCGTGATAAAACGTCCGTCGTACTACTGAATGGCTTATTGCGTGTTAATTGATAATGTTATCGATATCAAGTCTGCTGACAGTGAATGGGGAATAGAAACGATAGCGCATTGTAATTGCCAATTTAAGGTTGAGACTCGGAACTATCTCACGTGAGTATAGATTTTCATTTATGGATGAGATTAGGTTATTCACGTTATACGTACTTACTAATATCGATACCCGTTTGTCCCAAATAGACAAAATCGATATGAATATACGTACTGTTCAATGTTTATCTTTAAAATGTCTTTTTACAGACAAATAGTCCTATAGTCGGTTCACCAGCAAGCGACGCGGTCCTTACCAAGTGACACGTGGTTTTCCATAAAATAACCTAAATATGTGGTAAAAATAGAAAAACGTATTTAGTGTAAAACCATGCGTATTTATTGCGACATTATTTCACGTCACAAGACTAGAAATTATTGACTTTCGTGTTTATCGTGAAGGACGTATCGTCGACCCTTAATATCGCCTTACGTAAAACAACCGGCCAAGAACTCCAGGATCAAAACTTTTGGAATTACCGAACGTTAGGCTGATTCTTATTGTCAAATCATTTTTTGCGTTACGAATCTTTACGTCGCTGGAGCAGAATCACCATGAGGCTCCAGAGCTGGGATAGTGGCGGATGATCCAAAAACATTGGACGCCTCTGGACGAAATTGTGTAGGGGGTCAGCCTCGAGGAAGACATCGCCATGGACCATATCTTTCTTCGTGTTACTGCCGGTACTGATTTGCCGAGATGGGATCATCAGTTACCGAAGAAGCTGGGGAGCAGGAGGTACCCTGGCGCGAGGCGTCATCAACCTCCGCCACCTGGCCGTCCTCCCGACCTGGTCCGGACGAAGGTTATCACCGAAGCAACCTGGACACCCCGAAGCTATTGCAAAAGTGTTTTATAGTTATCACTATTATTTATAGTATATTCATACGTGTATACATGAAAATGTATGTAAAAAAGGACAGATTAAATTCGGCCTTATCGCGAATAAAAAGTCGACTTAATTTATCGACGTTACTTGAACTTTTAGTCTGAACATTTTCTTCAGCCACGTATCAATTTTTGTTCTCGCGTTAATTGTCGAGCGTGATACGGGCTTGCTTGTTTCCGTAATTAACACCCGTTTCTTAAATCGTCGATTCAATAACGTAACACGTAGGAAGCGCGAAATAGGACCAAATCGGATGCGTAATACAGCTATCTGAAGATCTCTGTCTTTATCAACGCACAAAATTTTCTTCAACGTGATTCTCAAACACGGCATTTTTCTTATAAATTCTTTATAAATCTTCAAAATAATTTTTCCTAATAATTTACGTACCATTCGTTACGTAACTTAACGGGAAACGTGGAATTCAATAATCGATATCGCATGGACCGAATTACACCATTGTGACATATGTCATGAATTAAAGTTGAAAAAATAGATGAAACAAATTATATATGTATTGCATATTATTATTTCCTGCTAGGGCAAATGGGCCTGAGACGGCATATGTAGATTTTCCCACGTTATTCCCAATGCTGACATTTTTCCCCTATTGCTAAAAAAAATCGGGTCATTTACCAAATGCGCGATAAGCGTATATACGTATGGTTAAAAAGGACATAGTAAGTTCGAATGTTATTCGAAAGAATATTAAAACAGGGCAGAAATATACGCTGCCCAGCATGATAGCGAGCACTTTCCAACTGGTTTTTCCAACGATTCGTAATAAATTTAAAAAAAAATACAGTTCTCTTTTTAGTACCACATTAATTTCGATGCCTGCGAACAGCAAAGACTCACCGTTGTCGACTCTACCTTTAAATAATTCGAAATATTTCAGGACGAATAAACATGTTTCGTAGTTTGTCAAAGAACTTGCGAACTATTGTCGATCCGTTGACTGTCGCATTCAAGACAATCCAAATGGTATCGTTTTGCGTCATCGACATTATCCAACGACAGACATTGTATTAACATTGGCCACGCTGGAGGACAAAGCTGTCAACCTCGATTCTCTTATCGTGCTTTCAGCGCCCACGTGCCTATTCATACAACTTGGAAATTGAATTAGAATTTTCATAACTTTTTACTCTTGTACCTCAATTTGAAGTACCGCATTGTACTTGCCTTGATTAAATGTCCAGAGCGCATATGACTAAACAGTATAAAGTTTATTCCAGTTAGCGTGTATCGAGTATAACAATGCCGAAAAATCAGTTAGTTGACCTACGTCCCGCGTGGGGCGCTGCTGTAGCTGGACGCAGTTCCGATGTTAATCACTGCCAAAGCACAAACACTTTATATGACTTGAGGTTGACTACGATGTGATGGGATTGAAAGTTCTAAGTATTCTATTGCTGAGGCTTTTATAAGCTTTAGCAGCTTTACGAGGTCAGAGGTCGACGCCACATAGTCTCAACTTACGTGACTCCATACGTGACTATGGCCTCTCTCGTTATGAGGGTGCAACATAACTTGGATGTATAACATCGCTACTTAGATGCAAATATTTAAACTGACATTTTTCTTTCCTCCTCCTTGATATTTGCTTCGTGTATCTGTAAGCCAGAGACGTGGTTATGAAACTTTTAAAATTCGTATAAAGCTAAAAAATTATTGCTTAATTGTTTTTTTTTTAAGAATTAAGAATGTCGGTTTGTGGTGATTGGAATATCATTTTTTTTTTACTGGTTGCACAAAGATCGTGAGTCATTAGCTAGGCAGAGAAGATACGATTTCGATGGTTATATAAAAATCATAAGGTGTTTCTCAAATTTTGTCGTGAACAAGTCGTGAGAGACAGGTGTACGGTGTATTTGCATTAAATTTACATTATTCTTGGATTTTGCGATTTTGCACTAAATGTAGTTTATTCTTCAATTTTGCGTTACTTGCCAACTGTCGAAAAACAGATTGACCTTGTGGACCGACTATGTAGGTACCTTTTTATTATTTACGAATATAAAAACACCGACTTGTGTAATCAGGCCGCGACGCCAGCTCCACTTTGAGGTGCCATCTACTTTCGAACCGAAACTTACAGAAGTCCCCTCAAAGTGGAACCGATATCGCCGCCCGACTGCAGTAATTACGAACTTTGCAGTATGCACCACGACGCCATCTTAACTTTTCCAACGCGACTGGGGTCGTCGACTTTCGCGACATATTGCTCGTGCAATATAATTCTCCGAGTGCGAACGGTTAAAACCAGCAGAAAAATAATACGTTTTATTGATAACAATATACGCTACTTTAACCTGTGCGTCAGTTTTGAAGCTATGGTGCAGGTCAATAAGTGTACAGGCGAAGAGTCTTTCGTGAAAGGGGTTGCTGACTTTTCCTTACGGATCGGCAAAGAGGTTCAAGGGTTAAGAAAATTTCTGTGCAGCCGTGGCCTCGCAGAACCTCCCATATTGACATAACCTACCAGAGTGTAAAAAATCGATGATTCTTATTTTCGTGACTCAGGTGTCACCCGGAAGCACACAGAGCCAACTTTCTTTGATAATAGAATATTAGGCAGTTTTTTCCAGAATTATTTCTCAGCAGAGTTGACGATTCGACGATGTAATGTATACTCTCTTTATTTACGAATTCAGGACAATTATATCATACAGAGTATCCTAGATAATAGTATTTTGTTTTCGTCCTGCGCACATATATAACAAAAATTAGTGTGTGCTTAGACCATAGGACTGAAGTGAAACTGCTTTCGGACATTTTAATGAAATTCATACGAGAATGAATCGAAGCGAGAAGGAAAGCAAAAGAGAGCGGAGGTTAGTGCGAACTAATATAATGGCAATATTACGTAACATACTACGTACATATTCTATCAAAATCGGAATTAAGTTTTTTTTTCGTATTTTTATTAAGACTGTGACATTTTCTATGATTCGTCACCTTATTTCCCGAGGCTCGTTTTATATCACGGAATTCTTTTTGACGTTCTGCATTTGTTTTCGGCATTATTATTTGTATATATTTTTTAATATTATTTAATTAAATGCGAATGAAATTACACGCCTTGGTTAGGTACAAACTGTGACGCACCATGTAATGACAGTAAGGCTTTTGCTTTCGTGCTTTCTCTCTTTTTTTCTCTTATTGTTACTACAAACCCTACCCATACACTCGCAGAAAAGATGGGGAGTCAAAACACGAACTCGGCTGACCATCGTCACCACTTCCGTTACGCATTTTCGTTTGATCGCCAGATCGGTTTTACGCCTACCGCCTCTAAAGTTTGAAGTTTCACTTCAAAAATTTTCGGCGCTTTGTCACTTCCGGTATCAAAGTAACCGTGGATGGCCGAATGCTCTAAAAATATGAAAAATTTCAAAATGGCCCGGGCCACCCAAAGACATGTATTCCTTTTTCTTTCGTTTCTATAGAATGCCCACACCAAATTGCAACTCTTCTCGACTTCCGGTGTCACTCGTAGCTGTTACGTAAAATGAACGGAGAGAAAATTCGAGAAATGTACAATATATCCTTTTTCATTCCCAGAATAAATATACTCTGAACACGCGGACCGACTATACTTCCTTTTACAATTTTCGTAATTTTACATGCTCGCTATCCGGTGTACAGTAAAAACTTTATAAAAGCTTTATAAGATTTAACGTTTCTCGAGAATTCAACACTTTTGGTCCTCGCAAAAATACTTTTCCAAATAATCTCCTTTTTCTCGCGTAACACAAAGTGTCGACACATGTGTGAACATGCGACACGATAGTTGAGCGATTGAAATGACACGAAGTGACCCATATATTTCAGCCTACCGTATATACATCAGAGACAGAGGCTGCTGTACAATATCGACCCCCCTCCCTCCTGTTTAGGGTGTTCTACTTTCGCTCTGCTCACGTATGAAGTATAGAGTACGTAAAGTACACGAGGCGGTCTAATGATAACGATCCACTTCAGCTTGATACAGTCCTGACACTAAGATTAATCCTCGCAGCCTATTTTACATAAAATTACACATAAATCATATCCACGATACTCTCCATCCTAAGATTCACGTTTTAGATCTGCATTTAGTGAGCGTATAAATAATTGATATAAAAAATAAAAATTTTCTAATCACATCGAAGATACGTAATTTTACACTCGCGAATCCAACGTTATGATTAAAGTGACGAGACGATCGATTTAAGTCGGGCTTATTTTATTATGTTTTCCAGCAGTCCAGATCTCTTCGAAAGAAAACTTTTCCAAACATCATTCTTCGTTGTATAAATCGTTCTTCTTATCTCGGTGTATACGGATCAAGACAAAAGTAGCGTCGACGAGTTGTACTTATCAATTTTCACGGTCGTTCACGAATTCTCAGGTACACCATTTTAGTTCTCCTGTGTACGCAGCGCTTTGCGATAAGAAACGATGATAACGATTTGTCTCACGAATTACGCGAAGACCTCGACCTCTTTTTTGATTCAGTGTCACGCTACCTAACGAAACGGTTATAAATCGTCTGAAATGGTAGGATTCGACCAAACAGGAATTAATGATTGTCCCGATACAAAGCGTGAAGAGAGTCAAAAAAAAATGTGAAGTTTATATAGATCTAATTACGGAGTCGTGACGTTTTCACGAATTTTCATCTCGCAATAGGATTTTTATGAACGAAAGTTGACCTGAATTTTGACTAAGATAAGAAAAGTCCTTGACCTTACGTTCGTGAGGTTAGTAGGTGGCATGCGATTTCTACGAGCCCTTCCTTTCCATAGTTCAGGTATTTCTTTTTCGTTCTCACCTTTCCTCACGCATTAGAGCTATTACTGTTAACCCTTACCCTCTCTCTCCCTCACCCTTGCCCTCTCCCTCACTCTTCCGCCAATCCCGTCAGAGAGTGTGATCGATACCTACGTGCCTGGAGGAAATGTATTTCACACGTTTTGCCTAGAGCCCGATATCACGCACTTCTCTTTATTCGATTTTACCCAAAGTTTCGGGAAAATATTCTTCCGATGAATATTACGCATATCGACGTACGGATGCGTTCGGCTAATGAAATGCTTTTTTTTCATTCGTTCATTTTCATCGTAACTTACAGCTAAATCGTAGCAATGAACATTGATACGTTTAATCAGAGTTCGCTCGGGTTACTGTTATCAGTTGGGATTTGAATGGAAATTGTTAATCCGTCTGTCTCCTCTTCTCCGAGATTTCCTATTCGACATTTTTGAGAATCCGCAGCTAGGAGATCGTTGAGTCGTTTATGATGATTTTTTGGGGACGGTATACCCGGTGGCCAAATTGAATTGGATTTCAATGCGTTTGGGTAGCCGATTCAAGTTGGCGATTAACTGGCTGCATACACGTCGCTATGCATATTGGAATTTTTATTCGCTCGAATTTTATGCGGTTATGACGTGTAGCTTTGCTAGGTGGGTAAAGGTGGGTGAGAAGACGGCTTAGGATTTTGGATTTTAACCGGAAGCCACGTGACAGGACGTTACGTATACTGTGCCAAGTATTTTGCCAAATTATGCCAAATGTATTTTGTTCTTGCTTGTAAGACAAGCCGCAATTAAGCAAGGTCGTTCTTGCGAATTTAATTTCCTCAAATTCCTCGAAAAGCAATTACGTCCCCAGGAGTGTCCGCAGGGAGGAAGCTCTTCCGCCAAGGAGGCACGAAACTTTGGAAAATGATGATTGCGGCCAACCTACGTCTTCCATTCGAGGTCTGACTCGAGAGTTTTTCGCCACTCTGTAGATATATAAATTGCATAATTTTCCACGCAGTTACACGGGCAAACTTTCTTATTCGTGGCTACCCTTTCGCAATTTTCTGCAAATATTGCGCGAATTTCTACTCGATTTAACGCGAATTTATTTGCACGTGGAAAGTTAGATCCTCAAACGTGTACTTTGTCGAATGTTACTTCTTTGCTTATATTCATTTGGCTTTTCATCCTTGAACAAAATTTGGCTTCCTAACGAAAGATTCTTTTTTTTTATCCCAACGCTTTATTTCCAAAATATCAAAAACATCGTTGTTACATCCCTTGACGAAGGTCTGATAGCACAAACTTCGTCTGTATGGTTGACTTACAATTCGTTAAAAAAAAATACAGTCATTCGTCAAAGTACTTACAACAGACCAATTTAATTATTTTCCTCATGAATTTTTTTCGGTCGAAAGTAACACAAGTAGTCAGTATAATATTTTTTTTAATAGTTTTTCTCGGATAATTTTATGCTGAAAGACTGTGTGAGACCATAACAGGGCTTTTCGTTAGCTCTCGTATTCGAAACGTCTATATTTCCACATACCTTCGTTTAGATTCTATATGTCTTCAAGAAGAAAAATAGCCTTCTGAAAGTCTAATGAAGAAGAAAAAAAACAATCCTTTTTCTTACGAGCAGCCACATTTCTTCCTTAATTCTGAAAAATAAAAATAAAATATTTCCCCGAGCATTAATATATTCTCAGGCATATTTCTTTTTTTGCACTTTGTAAAAAAAAAGCAAAATAAAAGGGAATACTTCCAGTAAGAGAGGAAGCATGTGTTCCATTCTATTTAGGAAGCCGTTCAATTTATCTTGTAGGAAAATAGCCGAAGGTCTAAATGAAATTCCTCCGGGCTCGTTCGCGACAGCAAATTCACAGCTTGCCAGTAAATTTTGGTTTGGAATGGCAGCACACGCCCTGGACCCTCAACCCTTAACACGAAAGGCACTAGGAGTCCCTAGTGCTTCCGCCATACCTTTGTGCCCTCATCCCTACCATTTCCTAAACTACCTTCTCACGTTTACCTAGAGTCCAAGTTGCCTTCTCCATCGGTTACTTCTGCAACCTAACCAAGCCTTCGTTCACCCCTTATCTGCCAAATGTCGAACCTTTCGTAACTCGTTCCAAGTTTTTCGTATTTCGAAGTGAAAATTCATTTCCTACCAAGCACAGAGAACACTAATGACCACCCATAAAGTGTTGGATACGTTCGAGTGGGTATGATTTTTTGTCAAATTTCGAAAATCGAACATCTTCATGGGGGATAGAAAGTTAGAAATTGCATTAACTTATTTCGACCCCCTTGGCGTTTATTCTCCCTTTTGCACTTTAAATAACTATATCTTATGGTTACTCATATGTGGATATTCGATCGTATTTTCGGGACCTCAGAAGCAGTAGATTACGTATATTGCATTATATTTCTTCGATATGCATTTTCCCTGATAAAGAAATTTGAATCGTTCGGCAACGTCGTGTCGATAAGGGAGTCTTTACGGAATAACTGTAGTATCGATTACATTAAGAATCGATAAGAAATTATTTTTAATTAATACAAAGTTAATATGTCAAATTTCTCGCGCGGTAACAATGCGCTCAATTACAATTATAAGTTTACACAGTCGATTTTAATACGATAACGTAAATACACGTTAAAATATATTAATACTATGGTCCTTACTCAAACCTCTCTTTTACCGTTAAGAGACGCCTATTAGTCGGTAAACACAAAGGATAAGAGAGACTAATAGACGTCTCTTAACGCTAAAAGAGAGGTATGAGTAAAGGTCTATATCTTTAGTGCAAAACCATCCATATCCATACTTTTTAACAAATACTTCATTTAGTGACGCGTGTGCCTTGTTACAGACTTTATTGCTTTCGATCTGTCAAAAAAAAAAATATCAACCTCGTGGTCCAATAACTTATACCTAGGAGTGTCGCATAATACGATTGGGACGTTCCTCTGGCAATGTAAAGAAGGTACGGGCTTTTTCCAATAGGCGTCCAGCTTCGATTGTGGCAAATGCACGCCCATCAACTGTGACGTATGTACCTATGACTCCAAGAAAAAGTCCAATTCAATTTACCACTTCCGAACCATCAACTTTATTCGCTTTCGATTGACTTTTTCTGCTGATTCTCGTTTCCTTCTTCTTTGCCTTCTTCGGTGACACAGGTTATATAGTATTGGTCGCACAGACGCGTTGCACGGTTACGATTTTTATATTTTCCAGCAATGCGATCGATACTTCGTGCGATACGAATTAGATACGAGATAAAAACCTCAGTTTATTTAAAAAACCTTCTCTTTTTATAATCATTAATTATTATTAAGGGAGATCCGTTTTATTTCATCCGTTCTAATTAGATTTCATATTTTCAGAGACTGCTCGGTCTTTCAACTGCATAGCTAATGGTTGAAATGAGAAAGCGGTCGTTTCCATTGAACGACGAAACCCTCGTTATTTTCGATCAATATATAATTATCATTGCAATTATTTTAAAAGTGCTCTCTGGCCGTAAATTTAAAACCTAGTCAATTACCAGGAACATTAAACTGAATTCAGTTCTCTATCGAGGTTGAATAACATTTATCATATTATGCAACGTTAAAAAAAACAGATCTTAAATTTTATGCCCGTATAATCGGTTTGCTCCAGTTTGTCCCTAAATTTTATTCACCCTCATTCCTCTCCGTCGGGCGGATATTTTTCTTTCGAATTTCTCATGCATCCTCTCAGTTCGTCAAGATCTTGAAAGAAAAAGAGTTCAACTCCTGCTTTTGGCTTTGACGAACTGACTTTTATACGAGATCTCTACGAAGGAAGAAATTCGCTTGTTTGCTCTCCTCGCATACTTTCTTCACCTTTGCATTTTCGCTTGTCTTTCCTTTTCTCTCTTAGGTTCTTCACGCTTAATCTTTTTTCTCTTTTTCTTTAAAGTTTAGGATACAAAAATCCTATTCCATCCTACCGAGGCTCATCCCTCGGGAAACTCGTGTAACGGCTGTACCGTTAATGAAGCAACTGCTGACTTTAGTGAAATACCCGAAGTTTCGCTGATATAAGCCGTAAATCGATATTCTGCGAACGTTATTATGCAGAGTAATTATGCAACTCCTATACGCCTTTGCTAGCTGATTCAACGGGATTAGATAAATCTTGATCCCATTTGCATTAAAATACTTCATTACTGTTGGTCCACGTGTTCGATGTGTCATATTTTGACAGTTCGAAAACAATGAAATCTCTAGGAAGTGACAACATGGTGACAAATTATTTTTCGGCTCCCAGTTCCCTTATCTCAGTGATCCATGGAATTTGTCTTTTCTACTCTGTCACATTTTTTTTTCTTATTACACATTGCAGGTTATGATTCCACTGCTCTTCGATAAACTTAGTTCTACCGTAAATTCAACTCGCTCATGTTCTATCTCGATTACGTCATCGGAAGGTCCCTGTAAATAGTCTGGTTGTGTAAAGGGCGACCGGCTGACCATTTTAAATCTTGATCACTGCAACCGCTCGCGTGTTTCACTGACTCTAAGGTCGGTCTGTCCGCAAACTCGACAATACTACTATAATCCAAGAGGCTCCGTCACGCGACAGTCAATCTATTTTCTGGTTTTATTCCAGTCCTTTTTTATCCAATTTCACTGGCATGTTTTCGCCTCGCTCTCCTTTTTAATCAAATGCGTCACGGGAAATCTCATTTTGCCTGAAACCTCACAAAATAATTACGACCATCAGTCATTAACCATTAATGGAGTACATACCGTGCATAAAATATCGTTCGCGTATCGTGCATTCGTCATTGCAAAAAAGGAAGTAAAATGCAGAACTCCGAAACCGGATGTACTGGAGATTTGCAAATGTCTCTACATCCGGAACTTTAATTTAACGTGTGAATCTCAAGTCGATCCATTCGGCTGACAGTGCAGAATTTTTAATAAATTTGACACATTAGACTTTTCTATCTTTGCGCATGCGCACAGCAGAAGTGCTTGGACATCTACAATCCTTACTGCATCAGCTATTCGCGTTTTAGCGCGATCGACCTGGCGCGTAAATTCGCTTGGCAATGCACATAAATTCCTTCGTTTTCATGGCGCATTCACAAACCGCATGTCTCGTGCAGTCCTGGCTACAAATAAATTCATAGAAATGTCCCCGTCGACACTATTACTGACTCCTGTGTTTTCCAAATACGGTACGCGTCACCTCGTCAGCTATCTTAATTTTACGCATAGGTTAAGAACTTAACAGATTAGATCAAACGAAGGTCAAGAAAAAATATGAATAATATTTCTGCAGGAATTACCAAAGGCTCGAGCTTATAGTTTGCTTAATCTAGACGATACGATTGCAATAGGATCGAATGATTGTTCTTTCGAAATGAGTATAGCGTCGATCAACAACGTATACGTATATTTCTATCACGTGCAACAGAATACTGGAGTTAATCGCGTGTCGTATTGTTCCAACGTCATTCACCGTTTGGTGAATTAGCAGAGGAATGAATTTAACGTTAACGTTCAGATAAACCCGACGTTACACCTGGTTATGCTAATACTCAAGGGTCTGGGAATCAGCTGATAAAGTGTACTTCAAAGCGCTGGCAGTTCATTCGACTAAACAAATTTCAAGGTTGAGATGTAGTTGAGACGTTACGTTCAGCCGACAACAACAAAAATTCAGGGCTCCGCTCGATGTTGTGTCTAGCCCAACCCAACCTAACCTAATTCTCTATATCATTGTATTTATATACAAATAATAGTCACTGAGAAGATTAGCTCAACTACGCCTGGTATCAAGTGACATTTCGTTGTAGCAAGGTCAATCGTATCAGGGCATGCCATGAGTTATACAGTTTTTATAAATATTGGAGAAATACCTGAAAACATTGACAGTCATTTATATGAAACTGATGCGCGATAACAGTACGTATTTGGCTTGATGAAAAATGCTGCAATTCAATCAACAAAACGCCCAGTCATCCGCATCGAAGTTTCGTCAGGACAACCAACAGTGCGAGTTCAAAGCGAGGTTGAGACGATTTTTTTTTTGCGTATATCTGTGCCGTGCACAAAAACGTGCTTTCAAAGGTGCAATGAAATAATGGAAGAGAAATGACATTAGGACGAGATGTAAGATAAAAATAACTGAAAAACAAGTGAATTTTATTTCATACAGTGGAGACCAAAAAATATAAGACTTTCTCCGTCAGCGATGTTTTCTACGCTAAATAACGAAGCTTTTCGCAGTCGGGAGTCCCATACAACGGAAGCTCAATCGATTGAGCTTGAGATTCAATAAATCGACTAAACTACCCTATATCCCAGCGTGTAGCTGGAAGTGAAGTAGAACGTAGGCAGAAGTGACCACAAGTCCTCTCTATGATTGATCGCGCTTCGCTTTGGTACTCGGTTCTAGGTGCCATTGGTAGCCCGCATCATAAGTTACATTTACTGGATGGACTAGACCTACTTATTCGATACATCCTCGACCTTGTCTACGAGCAGCTTTCTTTTTGCGCATTGCTCAATTCTTCCCCACTGCTCTACGATTTGAATATTTTTTTTGTTTCGGATCATATTTTACACGATCATTCAAATTTATGGATTCTCGTACGAGGAGTAACAGTGGATGTTTACGTATTAATATTTCTGCTTGTAGCTGATTCGTTCATTCTCTTATAGAGATACGAAGCTAAATAATATTTCGTCGCAGCTGTCGCTTTATTTTGAAAATACTCATGCGAGTTTCATTCGTTTCGATGCTCGGTCTCTTGTGTATATATTGAATTTGTGCAACCTCATTGGTCCATATCAAAAAATTTGACATATTGCTGCTGAAATTATGACTAGGGTCTGAATACATTATTACAATTGTATGGTGACCCGCCTGCAATTACTGTAAATAAAATTGAAGGTCAATCTTAAAAAAAAATTATGGATCTCTTAATGATGGCACTTAGGCAAAATCTATTTTAGCAAATTGATGGTAGAAGGCAGGTATACATTTTTTTAAGAAAAAATCAATCTCTGACCACGTTAATAAATTAACGTATCGTTATCCTCAATATTCTTGGACAGCGAAGCAAACATTTATTTATCAAACGTAGACGTACGTTATACTTGACGTGTTATTGATTTATACAAAAATCAATAGGTTAATAATGTTCTTGCCTCAAGCATTTAAACTTTATGTCGACCCATTCGATTTATGTCGCTAAGGCCCCCCTTTCCTACTACTTTCACGAGTTTGATGGTGCGCTGAAGTTTATGAAGAAAAAATAAAGATCTGACAGAAACCTAAGAAAATAGTTGTCCGGGTGTTGAGGGTTGTGTTATAGTTGCAGAGGGTTGGCTGCCTTGCAGATCAATATACTCCTTACTATGCTGCTGCTGTACTTTGCCAGTGTACCGTGCATTTTCTCGACTCTTTGAAATTGTACGCCTGGTAAATTTTACTTTGCCTCGCAATATAAATCCGCAGGGCGTTTCAGATTTGTGATTTCGCGAATACATTTAAAATCAATAACCGCTGGACGGCCGAATCAGACCTAATGAATATGAGTAATGTCTCCCATGACATGAGAAATCTATATTAATGAGAGACAGGAAGCAAGAAAATAATTTTGGAAAAATTCCAATGTCTGTTATCAGGATCTTTCCGGCGATTAGATTAGGCCGTCGCGTGACATTCTAATAAATGGCGAAGTACCCAGTACTTTTTGAAATTGGGTAAAAATGAATCACAAATACTAACTTTGTCTAGTTATCGAGTTATCAGTAAATAGTAAACTGTAGTGTTTACCGATAAGTCAATAGCAGACGGAAGCTTGAGTAATTGCGATCTCTACTTTTAATGATTTGCCAACTCGTGGGTTATCGTGTATATAAATTTTCAATCTCCACGTAAATTAGTTATTGGTATTAAATTTTTTTTGTTATTTATTGCCATGAATTATCTTTCGCTTATAAAATTACGAAACTTTAAGGGTGTTTATTAATCATGTATTTCTTTGTATTCTGATTACAGAAATAAACCAAAAACATTTGCATTCGATCACTGCTTCTACTCGTTGGAACCTGGATCGGAAAACTTCGCCAGCCAAGAAGTCGTCTTCAATGCTCTGGGACGTGACATTTTGGACAATGCTTTCCAGGGATACAATGCTTGCATATTCGCTTATGGACAGACCGGTACGTCTGAAGATAATTTTTGGTTCTGTTTTGATGATAATCTATGGCTAAAATCAAAGAGGAGTATTTATACATATACGGCGTCTGCGTGGATATGAAAGATTAACGTTAAAAATCATAAGGGTGCATATGTTGAGCAACGTAAGGGCAGATACGTATGTTGGTATAATTGAAAATTATATATTGCCAACACTAAAGAGACGCGTAAGGAAATCGAAAAAAGGAATTTTTATTTTTATATGGTTGTTTGTAAAAAAATTTTGGCATTCACTCTTTTGACACGAGACCAAGCTTTTTGGCCCAGACGCTCTGTTGATTACAGTCACGCCGATATCTTGCCCGATGTTTATAATCTTTGTTTACTTTGGATCTGGCAACACTGCTGGAAAAATGAACCGTGTTCCACATTGATTAAATATATTTTATATTAAAATATCTTACCGTCATACTCTCTTTCATTGTAGGACTTCATTTAATTAATAATTTCATTCTTCTTTATTTTATGACATAACCTTTTTCTTTTCAATATCGATCGTCGTTCATTCAAGCATCAGGGAGTTATTTGAATTATTATTTTATCTATATGACTTGATGACAATTTGTAAGAATGTTCAGAATTTTTTTCTTTGCTGTTTCTGAGCAATTAGTGACTGTGACTCTTTTTCTTGAAATGGTATCAATAGTTTTCCGTGGTATGATTAACAGAAATTATTATTATTATTGCTATTTCGTTTCCTGTCATCCTTAAAGGTTGCTTATTTAACACCAATTTGTCAAGTTGTGTTTGCTCACCTGGTCTACGAGTAAATACACGAATACATAAATAAGCCGAACCCTACACGATGCTGTCTCATGCATTATAATAATTATCTCGTCTAACAAACTTATCCACGTGATATGGATCATGACTAAATACGTTTTCAAATTCACTTGACAATGAGTCTTTGGGATTCGTCTTTGAACTTCAAATATCGTATCGATTGATCAGTACAATTTTTATACTATCAGTAAATAGGCATTTATGAAAATCCTTAAATTAGCATTATTCACTAGACAGAATTTTTTGTCTTAATAAAATCAGCCATTTTCCAGTCTGTCAAATAATCGTGAATTCGCTATTGCGTTTTCTTCATATTTACATTTTTTCTTCTTAACTAGAACACTATGCGCAATAAGCAAAAAAAATATTATACCGTCCACCAAAGACCATAGAAACGACCGTAATAATAAATCCAGTGATTTGGATTTCCTGTATAGAATTAATGAAGAATTCAAAAGTTACGCTCGAATTTAAGTCGAATTCCAGGTGAATCACAGTGCAAAATATTGTTCCCCTTTTCAGCGACCTTAAAGTGTTCCGTTTCTGTGCACACGTAGAACATACTGGACGGTCCCAAAAATGTTGCAGGACTTTGAGACGTGTACGCTTGAATCGAAGAAATCGGGTCCGACAGACCCACGTTGCACAGCAAGTGTTAAATGTCAACTGCCCCCATGAGCCAGAGGATATTGAGATTTAGCGCAAGACTTGCACTTGTAGCGATTCCTAAGAGAAGTAACTACCGTCCTTGAATAATAATATTGCGAATATCTTCTTCAGGCTCGGGGAAGTCTTACACGATGATGGGCAGTGGCGACAATAAAGGCATAATTCCACGACTCTGTGACAACCTCTTCGACCTGATCGCGAAGCAGCAAAGCTTCGAACTCTCCTACAAGGTTGAGGTCTCTTACATGGAAATCTACAACGAGAAGGTCCACGACCTCCTTGATCCTAAGCAAAATAAGCAATCGCTCAAGGTCAGGGAGCACAATGTCCTGGGACCTTACGTCGATGGCCTTAGTCAGCTCGCCGTTACATCCTTTCAGGTAAATTACGTCATCGCTCCTAACCTTAATGTTCCATAATTATCTTTGTTCTTTGTTCATGCATTTCTTTTCTAGTTTTTTTTTTCTTCGCCCGTTTCAGTACATCGTGACTACGTTCTCATATTGTCCTTTGTTCTTTGAGTAGGATTTCAAGAATTGTGGCAAAAACAAACTACTTGATTCATCCCGTTGCTTCATCCTCGTATTTAATCAGATACTTTCATGCGTCGCAAAGATTTATTTTGTCTGATTAACTGTTTCAAAATAATATAAGATTTTTTTCTCATCTTATTCGCGACTGTTAGTTCACTATGGGCGACGTATCGTTGAAGAATAATTTTAGCGCCAGTTTCGATCCAAGTTACATCGTCTATTTGATAAATTAGTTAGAGATACACTGTAGAATTTTTTGTAATTGAAATTATAATTCTTGTAGCGCTCATCCTCTCATAGTCCGGAATATTTATGCTCTCGTCATGAATACTATCTCGGCTGCGATTAAATTTTTCTATTAAAAGTTAAGTACTCGCAATGTAAACAGGAATCATGGTATTCTCGGATTTTTTTTCCGAGTTTTATATAACGCGTGAGACACTCGAATTGATAATTAAAATCGCTGACATTAATTGCTATCTGCTATGCGTAGATATTACGTTAAACCGTGCACGACGTGTAACATTTACTGTAAAGGCGAGTTCAAATTTGCTTTTTTACAAATTTCGTTATATTAATATATAACATGCCGCATTTAATCAAATGGCTGCTTCTGAGTGTACGAAAAATATTTTGTTACTTTAATCGCAGAGTTTATCATCTAAAATTATTATTAATATCAGCGACCTGTTATTGCTGTCCATATCACAATTAGAAGTTTCAGATATAACACGGCGGTTACTAATGCTGGGAATGTTCCAATGTACTTAATGACCTTTTATTAACAGGATATTGACAACTTAATGGCTGAAGGGAACAAATCACGAACTGTCGCCGCAACGAATATGAATTCCGAAAGTTCTCGCTCTCACGCTGTGTTCTCTGTCATCTTGACGCAAACTTTGACGGATTTTAAGAGCGGAGTAAGCGGCGAAAAAGTATCACGAATGAGCTTAGTTGATTTGGCCGGAAGCGAAAGGGCTGTGAAAACAGGAGCCGTAGGCGATAGACTTAAAGAAGGAAGCAATATTAACAAGTGAGTTGCTCTTTATTTTTCAAATAGTATTCTTTATGATTATCAAGCGCAGTAAGAAGCATCTCTGATTACTTTCAGATCATTAACAACCTTGGGACTCGTCATCTCGAAACTGGCTGATCGAAGTTCTGGTGTTAAAAATAAGGATAAATTTGTTCCCTATCGCGATTCTGTCCTCACGTGGCTCTTAAAGGTACTACGGTAGTATACTTCATATAATGTCGTAGATATTACGTTAATGTGCATTTTTTGTTAGAAATTTATAAAATCTGCAATAACAGATTTACTTTGATTTATTTACCTTAGTCATTCATTGCATCTATATTTTAAAAAATTATAAAATGCAAGCTTTTTTATATTTAAGATACACGTAACACGTACAAAGGAGTAATGTGGATGTTTTAAAAATGATACCTTGAAATCGCACAAAGCCAAATTTAAAGAGATGACTTTTATTTGATTCAGCGAACTCTTACTTTATAATTTCAATCATTCTCAAATGCTTCAGGACAACTTGGGTGGCAATAGCAAAACAGTGATGGTCGCAACCATATCTCCAGCTGCAGATAACTACGAAGAAACTCTATCTACACTTCGTTATGCAGATCGAGCTAAGAGAATAGTGAACCACGCAGTCGTCAACGAAGACCCCAATGCCAGAATAATACGCGAATTACGACAAGAAGTTGAAGCTCTAAAGGAAATGCTACTCCACGCAACGGTACGTTTACGGATATTTTTTCTAATTCGTCTTTTCAAGAGCTTAGACAATTTTCAACAGCTGGGAAATCATTCGTTACTAGTTTGACAGACAAAAAAAATATATTCATATATGCCAGAAAGTCTTTCTCGCACACTTAAGAATTTTTCAGCTTGTCATTTTATAGAGAATAATTTATAATTGAAGAATTAAGTCATTCGGTAAATTTTGTAACTAAGCAGACGATAAAATGCCCGTAATGAATTGGAATTTACAATTTATCATTACTCTTTTGTAATTAAAGACTGACGCTCTTTGATATTAGTCACTTTACAGGTCTCATTGAGTTGTATGAGAAAATTGAATTAAAATATGTTCGTATAATGTATACGTATTTTTCTAGGGTCAAGGATCCGTTGTCGGTCAACAACGCACAGATATCACAGAAAAGCTTTCGGAGTCCGAAAAACTTATGAAAGAGATGTCGCAGACTTGGGAAGAGAAACTAGTAAAAACCGAGAGACTCCAGCATGAGAGACAACAAGCCCTGGAAAAGATGGGTATCAGTGTACAGGCATCAGGGATTCAAGTGGAAAAGAACAAGTATTATTTAGTCAACTTGAATGACGACCCAAGTCTAAATGAGCTCTTGGTTTATTATCTAAAGGTAAAAACATGAAAGTATTCGGCGAGAAGTTGATTATCATTTGTCGTATCGTAGTGCCGTTACGTTATTTTCATTGTGAAGATATACTTACTGACAGATAAAAGTTTCACGAATCTTGAATCTTGAGGACATCACAATCTAAATATAATTAACTACGATTGATTTCATAATATAAAATCTGATCAAAGCTTCGGTGCCGTTTAATCGTGACCTTATTATCTTTTAACTCTCTGGTAATTCTTAGTTGGAGCTAATAATTTATTATCAGTGCTTCATTGTAGATGTAATTTTTTTTATATTTTATAAAAGTAAATTTCAATGAGGAGAAATAACTATTTTCTTTTTTCAAAAGTGCACACAGATTCTAATAGCATCATTTCAAAGTACGGATACGATCTTTGATAAAAATTTTAATCTGTCAGTGTCCACAATTATTTTGATTATATTGATTACAAACTAGTATTTCTTTATGCTATAGAGGTATATTTATTTTTAAATTTTAAAAGTCAGTCTAGTATATACATCACGGTTAGAAATGTAAATGGTATACTATTAGAACAATTCCTAAAATTAATGTTTATTGTTTAATGTGTATTCTTTACACTGCGATCCTATTCTTAGGAGAAAACTCTCGTGGGAGGACGGTCAGCTACCACGGAGCAGGATATTCAGCTTCATGGTTTGGGAATTTTACCAGAACATTGCGTGATAACAATAGAAGAGTCTGGACTCTTCATGACGCCGTTGAACGGGGCCAGATGTTTCGTAAATGGTAGTCAAGTGGTACAAAAGACACCATTGCTTCACGGCGACAGGATCGTTTGGGGCAATCATCATTTTTTCAGAGTAAACTGTCCCAGGAGTGCAACAGGCAAGTTTAATAATATTCTCATAATCCGTTCTACGTTTGTAGGGAATTAGAAAGTAAAGGCTCTCATCATGGTTTCAATTATCAAAGTCTACTAATTCCTTATTAACAAGCAGTATTGGCATTTGAAATAAAATATAGAACGGCAAACTGATTGGCCTTGATCCGCATTACAAACCTTACGTTTTTTTTATATATTTGCAAAAAATTTAAATTCACGCATGAGCCGTCGTAAAATTGAAACTCCTGTACTACATATAAAAATGTTATTATGTCATACATTTAGAACTTTTTTTTCCGACCTTTGAACCCATTTGATTGAGCCGTTTCTTATGGACTTTTTTATACAGGCGTGAGGTACAAATTCGTTGAAGCTTTGCGCAGACACTGACACGCACGTACACACACACACAAATTTTATTTTCCAACAGTAATTACATTAGGCACTTCGGAAAATACATTATCATAATATAACGAAGAAATCGTTGCTCCCATATTTACAATTATGATTCTTGCAACGTAATAATTGTGTAATACTTGAATTGATCTTATCGTACTGCAAATAAAATTTGTTCAAATATTACCTAGCATATCATCAAAAACTCTGTTTCAATGTAGTCGTTATTTCAGCTGTGAGTAGCGAACCTCAAACTCCTGCACAAACTATCGACTACAATTTTGCCCGAGAAGAGCTTATGTTAAACGAGCTCTCCAATGATCCTATACAAAGAGCCATTGCAAGACTGGAGAAACAACACGAGGAGGATAAACAGGTCAGATCTGAATATATTGTACTTTCTAATACATATATACTGTGCTAAATTTATTCCTTCGGTCTACATATTTATACATTACAGTGATAACATCTTTTTGCACTTATTTCGTATTACAAATTTTGTCGTATGAAAATTTTGTTACTAAAATCAAGTATATAGTACAAAGAATCTATCGTGAATTCAGTAATTCGAAAAGAAGCTGGTTACATCTATACAAATCGTTATAGTGATTTATCTATTTATTCGGTTTTTACGAAAAACTAAATGGGCGCTGCCTACAGCAAAGACGGTATACGAGAAAGAGCCTCGAATGAAAATACCGTTATCATTTGGATACTGAAAGTTTTTTATGTTACAGTTATTGTTAATCAATAGCTGCAATACTGAATAATTCCTAAAGATATACAGACAATCCGAATGACTCTGTAATTAACCAAAATACTAACTGTATTATATTTAAGAAATTTTTTAGAGAAATTTCATTGGTTTTCTTTTTAATTAATATTTTTTATGTAATCTTTACTTTTTTATTAATTCAAAATTTAACGCGTACTTTGGTTATGTCTCCAGGTTGCTCTAGAGAAACAACGACAAGAGTACGAGAGACAATTCCAGCAATTGCGGAACATTCTATCCCCATCAACTCCTTATCCTCCTTATGTGCCGTACGATCCCTTAAGAGGTAGTCAAAGTGGAAAGTTGCCCGCTTGTACGCCTACGACACAAATGAGGGTAGAAAAGTGGACACAGGAACGCGATGAGATGTTTAAACGCAGCCTGGGTCAGCTCAAAACTGACATTTTAAAAGCAAATGCATTAGTACAGGAAGCAAATTTTCTCGCTGAAGAGATGGGCAAACAAACGAAGTTTAGCGTCACACTTCAAATACCTCCAAACAATCTAAGCCCTAACAGAAAGGTAAAATCTTGATCTTGTTCAATTTTATTATATTAAGTTTTGGTCCTGGAAACCTTTATATCTGTCATACTGCATCACATTTGAAGTATATTGAGAAATTTGTGTGTAGTCCTATGTTCGCTCATCAAAGATTTTTCTCACGTATTGTTTATTGAATATTTTTTATCCATTCTGAGTTTTATTTATTTTTTTCTTTTATTTTTTTTTTCTTTACACTCATACGTATGTAGAGTGTATTCTTTCAGCGTGGGGCCTTTGTCAGTGAACCTGCTATTCTGGTGAAGAGAACCAACATGGGTAGCCAGGTCTGGTCGATGGAAAAATTGGAAAATAAGCTGGTCGACATGCGGGACATGTACGAGGAGAGAAAGGATTCAAATAATTGTCAGCGCCTACCTGTCGTTAAGGTACACCTGTATTAAAAACTCACCCACTGTATTGTGTTTATTGGACTCGGGTTCGTATTCATAGCCAGTTCTGCGTCTTAAGCCCGATCTTAAGTCGTCCGCTACCATGGATTAAGATGACGTGTCTACAGTCTGAAGACTGTGGATTGTCTCAAGCACTGATTATGAATACGGACCTTAAAAGACTTTGAAGAATTCAATATAATAGACGTATCAAGGGACTATTATGTTTCAGGATGAATTGCCAGGCAAAACTCAAGATCCTTTCTACGAGTCACAGGAGAATCATAATTTGATTGGAGTGGCAAATATTTTCTTGGAAGTTCTCTTTCATGACGTACGATTGGATTATCATACGCCCATAATAAGTCAGCAAGGCGAGGTCGCGGGACGACTTCAAGTCGAGATTAGTCGGATATCAGGCCAGTTTCCGCAGGATCGAATATGCGAAGCAGCCTCCGAATCTTCGGCTGACTCGAGTTCGTCCGAACAGGAGGATTATTCAGGCTCGAGTCACATAACGTGCAGAATAACAATAAAGCAAGCTAGCGGATTACCTCTGTCCCTCAGTCATTTTGTATTTTGTCAATACATATTTTGGGGCCACCCGGAGCCAATCGTCGTACCTCCAGTTGTCAATGCAGAAATCCCTCCAACAAATTGTCTCACTGGCCAGAGAGACTCTCTCGCCTTTAAGTTTGATCATACCAAGGATTTTAGTGTGCCTATTACGGAGGAGTTTCTTGAACACTGTTCAGGTACGTGCTTAAAATTGGTCCATTTTTATTCACTTCAACCTTCAGATTGCCCCTAATTTTTCATAAAAATAGTGCTCGTTTTACCAAAAATTTTGACATGATTAAATGTTTCCATTTGTAGAAGGCGCTCTGAGCATCGAAGTTTGGGGACACAGAAGTGCTGGTTTTTCTCGAAGCAAACCTGGCTGGGAGGTGGAACAACAGCAGCTGGCCAAAGCTAGATCGCTGGCTGATCGTTGGTCAGAACTAACTAGGAAAATAGAATTATGGGTAGAAATACAAGAACTTAATGAACAAGGAGAATATTCGCCAGTCGAGGTAGTGAACAAAGCGGACACATGGACAGGTAAAATATGATATCCATAGTAGGAACTCAAGTATTTATACTGAATTAAGATAGTGAACAAAAAAAATATGTCATTGAGTTTCAATCATTTATCTCATCATGCTGGTTAATAAATTTTTCTCTTCCCTAATAAAGAAGGGTATATGTACGAAATGTTCTGAAAAGAGAACATCGATTTTTATTGTATATTAATGTTTTAGGAGGCATTTATCAACTGAGACAAGGTCAACAACGTCGAATACAAGTTCGTGTTAAACCTGTTCAAAATTCAGGCACATTGCCAATCATTTGTCACTCGATATTGAGTATTTCCGTTGGCAGTGTGTCTGTTAGAAATCGTCTTCAAATACCATTAGACAGTTACCAGGACGAAGACCTGAGTATACTTCGTGAAAAATGGAGTGATGCTCTTATGAGAAGAAGACAGTATCTCGATCAACAAATTCAAAAACTTATTAACAAAGAAGGTAATTCATATAATTTGAAAATATATCTAGGAATCCGCATTATCTATTACCTCTTATCTAAGCTATACGGTGCCAGCCTTAACCAGCTTTTTGATTCGATTAAAATAATGCTTCATTTCTTTTTTTCTTTCTTAGACAAAACCGATCAGGACATGGAACGAGAGCGAAGCTTGGTTGATCAGTGGGTCAGTCTCACTGAAGAACGAAATGCTGTTCTCGTGCCAGCTGCTAGTTCTGGCATACCTGGAGCACCAGCAGACTGGAATCCACCTCCTGGGATGGAACCACACATTCCTGTACTGTTCCTTGATCTCAATGGTAGGTAAAATTTTCACATAGTACTTTGCAGCATATAGACGATCCATGGATAAAATTAAAATCTCAGGGAATTCTTTTACATTGAATCTCGAATAAAAATGGCTCCTCAAAAACAGAAATTACTTATGAACGGAATATATTTTAGACTCTCCGCATACCTGTTAGAAAATTGTAACATCGTAGGCCTAGTGGGTTTGTCAGATCTGAAAATAAAAGTGGGTTTTTTTCTACGTTTAAATGATTATTGCTATGTTCAGATGGCATTGGTAACCTTAGCTTGCACGACTTGAATTTTGCAAAAGTATTGCCATATATTTAGCTACTGGTGTGTCTGATAGACTCTACCAGGCATGCAAAGGGTTAAAAAATCCTTCACTAAAATTATGCGTAATATTATAAGACAGCTAAAAATTGAAAACTACCATGGCTTCATTTAATATAATTTTTTTTGCAGCCGATGATCTTTCGACTCACCAGTCAGGTGAAGAAGTCTCGGTCACAGGATTAAATTCAATCCTACCTAAGGAACATGGAAATAAGTTTTATAATTTACCAATAATTCGGCTCCTCGAAAAAGACGTATGCGCTATCGCAGCTTGGGATTCCAGTATACACGACAATGTGCACCTAAATAGGATAACCGACGGTAATTATCTACCTAACAGGCCTAATATTTTATATTATAGAAAATTCGGTTTACAAGAAAAGTTAACTATTCATTTGTCATGTCAAACAATTTCAGTGGATCATAAGTAAATTTAAAAGACAATAAGAATTCACTTATACAAAATTCATTTGAATGACATTACAGCGATACTAATTATTTTCCTTTGATTGTAGCAAACGAAAGGGTTTTCTTAATCCTAAAGACAACAGTCCGTTTGTCTCACCCTGCACCAATGGATCTCGTATTGCGCAAACGATTGGCTTTAAATATTTACAAAAGGCAGAGTATCACGGACAGAATTTTCAAGAGAATCGTCCGAACAGATTGCCTTACACAAACTGGTGTCACCTACGAAGTTGTTTCAAATATACCGAAGGCCAGCGAAGAGTTGGAAGATCGAGAGAGCTTAGCTCAAATAGCTGCCAGTGGAGAAGATAGCAGTTTGTGCGATGGCGAAACGTATATCGGTGAGTTCAATTTATTATATAAGTTCTATAGGCTACTTTAAGATAATAAACTTGAAATTATTAACGAAAGTCGTTTAAACTACGTTTGCTATTGTCATAATTCAACGTTTTATGTGGCCATTGTATTTCGCGTAATGGCATATCTTACTTTGTACACGGGTGTAATTTTGCTAGTGAATATTTAAGGGATATAATCGCAAAGTTGGACGTGTGTTAGCAAATATGTAAAATTGATTGAACAAACAGAAACGTGTTACTGTGAAATTTTCTTTGTCGACGTGAAAATTATTTCGAACCTGAAATAACTAATGGTGCAAATTTATTGATTTTATATTTCATTTTTCCTATGGAAGAAGCTATAAGATTTTTTCATAAAAAAATTATTATCGTTAAACAAGTAACAGTTTGTCTGTGATCTACGAAGCAAAGGTAAAAGTAAGACAATTAGAAAAGCAATTTTAACAAAAAAACGTAAAATCTTGAGATACTATTACGTGCACGTTAAAAATGCAAAGTTTGCGGGAATTTTTTTTAATTGTCCATCATGAAAAAGGATTTCACAGGAAATCCTTTCGGCATTCTTCTAAAATACAATAGTGTCTCGAATTTCTTCTTTCTTCGGGAAGACTATGATGAAAATTCAGTTTTTGCCAACAAATGTTCCCCGAACGCTATTCTCTTCTTAAATTTATCAGAGAGAAGGAGAAACAGATTAGGGGAGTACGAAGAGAATCAAGGTTTCACTGTAATATCTTGAACAAGTTATAAAGTCCGCAAAAGTAATGTAGAGCCGCTAACAATCTTTGAATAATGTTCAATTACATCATGTAAGCATTTTTATAACATAGAGAAATACACTCGTGGTGTTTCTGCGGTGGAGAGTATCCTGACGCTGGACCGACTAAGGCAGAGCGTCGCTGTGAAAGAATTACTTCAGGCGCAAGGACAACCGTTAATGCGCAAGACAGCGAGTGTGCCCAACTTCTCGCAGGTACTACTGCCTCTACGCCGTCTCGGACGCACTGTATGCTTTTCATTTTTACTTAATCATTTTAATCGACTTTTCGTTGCACTCTGCGCAAACTGATATCGCGCCACTCCATGCCTCTTTTCAGTTATGTCCTTGAATTCGTGGTTTTGTACCAGGTGAAACCTGAAGAAAATAACTTCGTTTAATTATTTCTAATAAAAAGTAGCACATTTTTCTTGTAATTCTAAGTAGAATGCAGAAGCTGTTATTGGTGTCAAAGTATGCTCAGATAAATGGGTTTTGGACCAATGTTTAGACAATGTTTTAAACTGTATTCTGAAAATATACAAAAAAAACTATTCACTTAAAAATGCCACCTCAGCATACAATTTTGACACCAATTTATAGTATTAAAGCTTAATTGACATTCTAGCTTCATTGATGTTTTGCATTTTATATTATATTTAATTAATATTATTTCTTTTCACGGATTATTATCTATATACTTTTTATAAAAATAATGTACTTATGCTTAATTCTTTAGTTAGATGTAATGAGTATCAGCTTCAATCACGCTTTACTTTTTTTTTCGTATTTCTTAATTTGTTGTTGTTGTTGTTGTGTCACTTGCAGAGTAAACTGAATAATGATATACTCTGTCGTACAAGCGCATCGAAGGACTGATAACTAGAAAGAGAAATCTTAGATATAACTGTGTAATTGTTATGTAAACGAAATTAATTTTCTTTTATCAGATAATGAGATTTGATGCTTCAATGGACTCATTAAACGTAACACGCTCGGAGAGTGTAACGGATCTAAACACTGAAATCAATGGATTACCACATGCCCGACGATCGTCAACGGGTCTCAGCAGAAACGACGAGAATTTCTTATCCACTCCGCCAAAGCCATTTGGAATAGGTAAGTTCCAGATAATCGTTCACTTATCATTTTCTTATTACTATCGAAAATAAAGAGGACCAATCGAAAGACAACTGTTAATTGCCACCGACTCGTTCTATGATTTCTTACGAAATGCCATTCAAATGACATGATAAATCCGTAGTAAAATCTGGACGCATTGAATTTCTTAAGAAGTCGTAGAGGGTGCAGTAAACGTTGAAGAAAAATATTCGTGACTTTCATTATGCATAATTAACACGATCATTAATTTTTCATAATTATTTTGAACGATTCCACAATGATACTGACTGAAAGTTCGCCAACTAAAAGGTAATCTTGATGCTCCTGTCCAGAGAAACATTTTCTCTGTTGCTAATCACCATTATGGCCTCGTGGACAGCATTACGAATTTTGTGACGATACATTTTTTTTCGAAATCCGTTGCTTTCTACATCTCCCACCTGAACGTATTGGCGTAGAGGCAAAAATTTATCGATATAAACAGCGTCATGCTGTCCGACGGTATGCCTCATAATCACGAGAATTTTTTGTAGGCTTTATAACATTTTCGAACTGGACTGCTATTTCAGTAGACTCATAATAGGTATACGCAAAGTTTACATTCAGAATTTCATGATGGCTTATGACCATAAGATAATCCAAGATTTGACGGTAATATATTTATATAAATACAGAGGTATTCAGGGTTACTATTGTAATATTACATTTTTTTAGAAATCAGATGATTGAGCTAGATAAGTCGATGCGTTTGATCTGATCTCTTTCCATTCATATCAATGCTATCATACTGTGTACACTTATAAAGTTCAAAAATGTCCACTGGTCACTGTTTAAATAAAAAATACATTTAATTTAACAGAGAATATCTGTTTAATTTTATTATGCTATTAAAAGTCGAATTCAAACTCTTAGATTGAATTAGAAACAACATAGAATTATATTAAGCGATATTTCTGTCTCTTATGTCGTCTGAAGTCATCACGAAACTCTCGAACGAAGTCTTGTCTGATGCTATCGTTAGCATTATGTTTTTAGGGTCCTTAGACTTAGAATACCGTTAAATTAGGTTAAGTCACACCCCATTGCCTTGGTTTTGCTTTCTCGAGACACACTTTACGAGAAGTTTCCTGAGATGTGGCTTATGCTGTGTTTTCGATATATTTCACTTTTTCATAATATTCACTCTATTTTTGCTCTAGTTTCTTGTCTGTATTACGAATCTACTGTCACGTCTTCCTTTGGTATTGGATACGTTGGTTCTGGATATTGAACAAGCCGTGCTTTATTTTTCTATGTTCCAGTTAAACTTCATGTCATTCATTGCTAGCACGTGCCTTTTCTACGTGGTATAAAATGCACATATTTAAATTAATTTTGACATGTCACGCGACTCATGGATGTTCCTTAAATGTTGACCTAAGAAGATAACAAATTCAAATGCATAAATACGCGTAGGAAAGGCAGTCTTAATCACCTAGAATAAAAGAGTTAACAGTTTTGCCGAAAAAAAAAAAATACCGGCAGGTCTGGCATTCTTATTAGTAATTATTATCAGATTGGGATTTTGTATTATTCCTCTTTACAGCTTCTGTCACATTGTTATAACCATACAGCAATGCTCAACTTTCAAGAGCGTTCACATACGAGCTTTCATTTGTTAATCCATTCTTTGTGATTCCCTACTGGTTCAAAATTGAGTTAGGAAAAAGTAATATTACATTTTCATCAATCATCTTGCTTGGTCACATGATATTTAACGAGCGAGACGCTATACCAAAAGTTGGGCACTGCCAGTCACATTTTCTTGGATCTGCATAGTGTTTTAGCAGAAGACACTTAAGCTCCACCACTTATTAAAAGTTAATGAGAGTGCGTCCAATTGACGTGTAAAATAAGCTATTCTGTTAGCAAGGATCAATGACTAATTGACTAATTGATTTAATGCTACTTACTCTGTTCCTCTGTTTTAACACTACGACTACTACTTCTACCACTATTTCGGCCCACGCAAGGCTCCATTCTGAACTCAGGTAAAATGGAGTCTTGATTTGGATATTTATTTGAAGCCGCGATGGCAATGATGATAGTAAATCTGTCTCGTGAGTGGTTGAGTCTGTCTGTTGTTTAATTTTCGAAGCTCGCCTTGATGTCATAGGAATACACTTATGCTTTGGTAATGCTCGGACTTGAACTGGTCACTGGTCTACTGTACAATAATACAATAAATTGTTGAAAGTGAATATAAGAGTTTATTTTCATTTATTCATGTTTAAATGTAAATCTAGTAAACGCTTCAGAAAAATAATTTTCTAAAGAGGACTTACAATCTCTTTTATTTCAGAAGTAACTAAAGCACTTTTGATAATCCATGACAATGGAACAAATTCTGAGCATCTTCCAAAGCTATGCATTTCGGTTGTTTGCACATAGTTGTTTATCATGTGCCTTTTTTTTTTTAATATTCTGATCTTGCATGCATCGTTAATTTGTTCGTTTATATCGCATTTTTACTGGGCATACGTTTTAGAGAGTTTGCTTGATCGTTTGTTAGCTGCTCCTCTGATCATGCATCCAAAAAAAAAGAAGAATGACAAAAATGTATATGTAATTAATATTCACAACTAAATTACGTTTTCATGCTCTCTATAATCATCTAAATATCTAATCGCATACACTCCTCTGAACCGGTTCAATAAAATGAACCGATACACGTGCAAAAGTTATGGCTGAAAGTGAAAATGAGAAGAGACAGCTGAAACTTTAATACGAAACTAGCTATTGCTCGAGCCATCTTCTTTGACTCCAAAAGTGGCCGACTTCTCACTCTTTACAAAGTTGTGACCCATTTATATTTTATCTAAAACATTGCGCATTAAGAATATATCGATGACGAAAGATTAACCATTGTGATACTTACTTGTTAGTCGTTTTTGGCTTTGTTGGAGTTATAAGTCGATCTACCTTTATTGGAGTAAAAACAGATATTTTCAATTAGGGAATTTTTGCATAGAAATCATTTTGATGGAAATAGCGAAAAATTATGAACGCTTACATTTGTTACGAGTACAATTTGTGATATCTCACTGTTGTACGGCTATAAAATGATTTCTGTGTCGATATTTACAATGACATTCAAATTTACATGTAATAACGGCGATGATTTTTACATTTTATGCACACGTCACATGGACTCGACTTTATCTTAGTTTATTTGATTTTTTAATGCAGTTGTGTGAAAATGTTATCACCTCACAGCTATAAAATAAATCAATGATAAATAGTATTCATGCTTTTTCGAGCTATATCTTTACTAACCAATCTTGTTATTTACTGTAATAGCACTATTACAATACCACCTATTTATTGTAATAACAATGAGCAACACGGGTCACACATTTGGAATGTAAAAATATAAGTGAAGAATGTGCATAAAATGGTTAAATCTCGACTGATTCTTTTTTGTGTATGTGCTATCAAGCAATATACTAGAAACAGAAGTAGGTCCATTGTAAATTATAGTATATGTATCATGTGACTCTTACTAATTATTTAGAACTGAGGTTGTGTAAAACTACTTTGCGTGCAAGAAAAATTCACTGACACAAGTATTTACTGAATGTGAACCTTTTTTGGAAAAGTTTGTTTTGTAATCAATTTTTATTCCTTTTTTTTTTTAATCGACAATTAGATTTGAACGCAGCTATGGCAGTCATGGAAAATTGCTCGCAAGGAAGTTAAAAAAATAGTAGCAACAATTTTAAAGAGAAAACGAATAATTAATATTTTCAGATTTTTTTTCCTTACTGACTATTACTAGCTGATAATACTTAATTTAAATGTTGTGGCAAATTTCCTGTCGCAAGGTATCTCTAATGAATAAGAGATGTGTGTCGAAGCAACAATTAATGACCATCTCTGTTCCCTTTAATCTTCATTTCATTTTTTTTAATTTTAACAGATAATACTTGCAATTAGTTTAAAGTCAAGTACAGTATGTGTTTTCAATTGGTTGAAAAATAAAGGGGAATTAGAGAATTAGACAGTTGGAGGTAAACAAAATTTCAGGCGATCCGATTAAGTCGCTTAGTTATGCATGAAGTTAAAACCCTAAATGAATAGTGCACCGCATGTTTTAATTGGAAATTTAGAATAAATTGCAAGCTGATTAAACGATGCAAAATTAATTAGACGAAATCGATGTACGCAGCGCCGTACTACTATTACCATTGACTTTAAACTAACTAGTCTTGAAATAATATTTTTTTTTACAATTGTGGTAATCCCACGAGTTTATTGTATATACACAGTACAACTATATGATTCATATGTGTAGGCAAATTATTGCATTTCTGTGTCTTTTCAATTCATGGTGGAATGGCAGTTTATTATATATCAGGATGTAAATACAGTATTTCCGTGTCATCCTTACCTTGAGAATACGTTGATTCATTTAGTGAATAATTAAAGAATCAAATTAATTACCTTAACAGTTTGTTTGTTGTATCTTTAGCAAATAGCTTCGTTCGATTAAATTTTCAAGATGCTACAAAGGGCGAGAATCAGTTACATAAGTAACTGCTTTGCATTCTGACATAGTAGTCTGTTAGTGGAAATTGATTATTCTTTTTTTCTTGGTTACTTAGTTCTTCTATTGCATTCTTGAATTATCTATCTACATTTGCGAAATGACTATAAGCTGCCTCTCGTTTCTTCAAACGGATGTATGTTCTCTATTTGTACATGTGTTTTTTTTTCGAAGCCGGATAGGGTCGCCAATAAATTGGGAGACTACAGTTTAGTTGCCATTATCACAGTGTACACGTTATAATAAGGATATATGTCTCCTTTCAGCGAGACCGACATTCCTGAATCTCAACCTGAATCTGAACTCACTGACACGTCTTCAGCAATCCACCTCAGCCAAGTGTAGGTGACACTAGCTGCTC
>JARQTI010000757.1:88163-169909 GCA_030142655.1 Trachelus tabidus
ATCTCAACCTGAATCTGAACTCACTGACACGTCTTCAGCAATCCACCTCAGCCAAGTGTAGGTGACACTAGCTGCTCAGTTGCTCTTTCAAACAAAATTGCATAATAATTATTGTTCAATAGTATAACAGAATTATGAGTTGATAAAAATTTAATTTCTAACGGCAAAGTGGAATTTTTTATTTTAACATTTTTCTTGACATTTTATTTGATGGTTTAAAAACTTTTCAATAACTTTCAGATAATATATGAAAGTTGTAGTAAGATACATACAATTTTATTCGAATCATTGTCTTCGGAAGGAGACAACTGCGTCAATCATATTTTTTGGCAAAAATCTAAAGATATATGTAAAACTACTTATTGTAGTATTAAAAAGAAACATTAGAATCAGAGTTATTCCGTCTTTATGTTTGAAAGAGCAATATTCGTTTTGTAGAAATTCTTAGAGAGCTCATTTGTATTCTTTATCTTTTATTTCAGCATTAATGTAGTTATGATCGAGCCAAAACATTAGTTGTACGTTTATAAGACTTTTATACTGAAAACAGGAAGGAGAGATTCTGATAAAGGGATATTAATGTTGTGGCTCGCGTCTGATAGATCACCTATATTTTACGTTTGCTACTTATAGTAATGATTAAATTATTTTTATTTTCAGTTGCGTTCAATGGTGTATTCCACGCAAAGTTTAACTCACTAAGCTCAGAGAAAATGGTATCTATATGATTTTGATTTTAGACTTTTAAAAACAGCTTGGAATACATCAGTCTTTTATGAGTTTCCACGCAGCATGGCCTACAATTTATTTTTATTTCGTTCTTTCTACTTCTAAATGTACATCAGGTCGACCTGGCACTAATAATAAAAATGCTTATAAACCCTGAGCAACATTTTACGTTTTTAAGAACACGCGGTACAAAGTTTTGTAAAGACGGGAATCTAATGGTAATTTTATGCTGCAGCATATTTTTAAAGTCTTTGATACAATATCATTTCTTATTTTAAATTTAGCAAGGCATTATTATATGTTAACTTTAAATTAGCAGGCATTATTATATGTTAACTTTGTCAATTTAGAATTCAAAATGAATGAGAAAAAAATTCTAATAGATAGGAAAGGTATTCAATAGTGTACTACAAAATTGAATTCTTTCAGAAAGGAATGTAGTGACAGATTTCAATTCGGCAATGGTATTTATGTTAATCTACCTATAAATTGGCAATCCTGTGATCAATAATCATAAGCGGATTTGTGTACCATGTTTAATTTTAAAAAAATCTAACTATTACGTACGTATAATTGTGTAATTGTTATGCTGCAGTATGAAGTGATGATATACGAGTCTAATTATGTCCAGATCGGCCATGATATGTCAAAGGATGATATATTGTCGAATGATTTTCTCATTTCTTTCTATGGATTTCTTTCAGCATCCCCAAGTATGGTTGGTAGCAAGTTAGGTCTTCGTATGACAACTCTGCACGAAGAAACTTCAAACACTGGGAATCAGACGTCACCATCGATTAACGATGACGAAGAAGAAAAGAGTGATGCAGATTGTTCCGAATTTGATGCTTATCAGGTAAATTAGAAAACCAAAACAGTATTTAATTTAACAAAATTTTCATGAGTGTAGCAAAACGTGCGTTGTTCGAAAGAAGATAGAAACGATATAATTTTCCTTTCCTTCGTGACGAATATAAAGAATGTTTCAGGGTGTTTCCCTGTATTGCTTGAACATTGACAGAAACAAAAATTTCATGATTGCAACTGTCTCTCTATTCGATGGACATATTTTGATTCAATTAAAAGTGGTTTGAAATAATTCTACAAGGATTAAAAACTTAAAATATTATTTTTTAATGTGTGAATCTGTGTATTTCGTTACTGTATTCTGCCATTTTGATAACTTGATTAAGACTGACATACTCAACTGCACGCATAATTGACAGATTTTTAGAGCCGGTTTCCTCAAAAATGAAGCCTGACACAGAATAAATTTATTTTACGATTTCAATTTTTTTTCTCACGCCTCTTGTCTGTATTACAATTTTCGCCTCACTCTGTATACATACAGTATATACATATAAATATCTGTAACCAGGCACCGCCGAAACCGATGAAACCGCTGACCTCGTCTCGCACTTTGGATTCTCTCGTCGAATTGCAATCAACAAAACTCAACACACCCAGTATGAGCAGCAGCGGTTACGGTTCTCAAGCTGTTTCCACGACGAACCTTACCTCCGAAGATTCGATCTCCATTAAGTCTATCAGTGTCGATGAAACTCCAGACTTGGAGTACAGAAACCTCTTCGACGGTAAGAAGCCGGAGAAAATGGATAGCTCGTTAGTCGAAGAAACTCCTGAAGAACATATGGAAGATCTCAACGAAACGTTGGATAAACTAAATGTCAGTTCGCCTGATCAAAACCCAGAAGACGTTAAAAAGAATCTTGAAAAGCAGGATGCATACGGAGATGACATACGCGAGAGTTCGACGTCAAACGAGAAGACGGAGACTCCTTCGACGAATGATTTGAAGGTGCAGGAAAAGTTTGATAGACCAGAAATTCATGAAACTGAAAAGAAAGATTTAGAGGTCAGTCACGCCTCCAATTCTGGGGATGATAGCCCATTAGAAGGCACATCCGTTGTTCACGTCAAACTGCCACCTGGCAAGGTATTTCACTTTGTTTCATTAAATCTAATTGGAAAATATCTATTTTTTTTAACTATCTTACCTTTCAATATTCAGGTTGTTCGGAGACGAAAAGCTGCAGGCTTAACGGGAAGACCTATCAGCTCGCAGCATAGAGCTTCTTTCCCTATGGTCCGTCCACAAGTTTCAGAGAGTAAGGCTGCTGCTAGATTGGAACAGACACTGCAACCTGGTATGCACTACGAGAACGGGGATAACAGTTCTTCTGAACGTATCGACGGTACATACATTATGGATCTTGTTATTCTTTTAAAATTGCTCTGATTTCGAGTTACATACTGTATATTTCAGAGAAATAATATATTAAATTGTTTCGTATCCGTAACAGATGATGTAAGCGATAAAAGTTCAGCGTTTGGTTCACGACCTGATCTAACCAGAATCGAAGCACCGATACCCGACTGGATTGTAGTTGGAGAATCAGTCTTAGTTCGTCCATACAGTTACTCTGGAGTTATTGCTTACGTCGGGCCTACGGAATTTGCTTCAGGAACCTGGATAGGCGTGGAATTGGATGCTCCAACTGGTAAAGTAACAGATCAAATGAATCTACCTATAGAAATTTGTGTTTAGTTGTACAATCATGTATATTCACTTACAAAAATGATTCCCGCTAACAATATTTAACCATGATTTACTAATTGCAGGTAAGAACGACGGAGCTGTCAATGGCCACAGGTACTTTTCATGTCGGTCCAAATGTGGGATCTTCGTTAAGGTAGACAAGTTAATTCAAGATAGACGAGGGAGAGCTCTTAGAAGCTACACCAAACAAGAACCTGCACCACCTCCGTCTGCGACGATGCGTAGAAGCACGAGCAGAGGTAATGTTTGCATACAAAATTTTCAGTAACGTATAGAAATCAGGTAATCATTCTTGTAGGGTGTCACGTGTCTTAGTCATAGTCATCTTTTTCCTGAACTTTTTCAAGTATTACTATAGGCCGTGATGTATATATGTATATTTGTACAAATTTACTTAATTAGTTAGCTCTTAGAAACTATCTCTGGTGTTCCCTTTACCATGGTTAAGTCTGACGGCTGCGGCATGTTGGGAGTGTCGGTACCATCAGCGTATCAACAGAATTCCAATTTCATCTTCCTCCCAAACGATAGTTGCCCATTATGATATCCATAGACTGATGGGCAGGTGTTAGTGAGATACGTACGAAAATAAAGGAGGAAATCAAACACTAGAATAGAAAAAAGAGAAAAGACCGAAGAACGACAAACGCAAAAACACTAAATTTTAGTGTCTAGTCTAGTGTTTATTGAGTAAAGGTAGAGTCATACGAAGCTCACACGTAATAAATGAAACGTGTCAATCGCAATTTTACTGCAGACACTTGAATTTGAGCTGAAATTAAATCAATGGACCCTGAAAGCTTTTCTTAACTATTTAATAATATATGACAATTTTGAATTTCAGGCGAAGGCCTACATTCTTTGCACCGAAGTCGGAGCCGAGGCGAAGGCCTTTCGACGGTAGGAACCCGATCATCACCTCGGAGCAAATGAGGAAGCAGCGAGCATCACTTTACAACTTCGTTCTACCATAATACACTAAAGTAATATACCCTACGTGCTACATGCCTACAATATGTGTAGCAGCAGTGTTTCCAGTCCCACAGATATACTTAGGGCAGCTATTGAATATCGATAATTAATTATAAATATTACTCGAAGTACTAGGATCATACTAAGGTATACCACACAATGGCATAATGAATCCCCCCTCCCTCACCGTAATAACAAAATGACCATATCTTTTGAATTCGAAAATGAAACAACACGCGATATGGATGTAGCAAAGAAACTCCATTTCGCATTTCTTAACACAACTCTCGGCGACGGATAGATATTATATTTATATATCTATAAATTGTCGAGTGACCTCCAATGACTATATATACATATATGCATTTATATGCATGTATATCAATGCATTCCACGACTTTAACGTTTTGTCACCGGAAACGTCCAAGCAATTGAACTTACCGCCATATGGTAACCCCAGTCTTTTTATCTCTCTTACTCTCTTTTCTTTCTTTTCCTATTAACTTCCCATCCTGATCCCGATCCTCCCCTTTCTCTATCCATTTATCCAACTTTCTCCATTATCTTCGCTATAACTTTAATTGTACATTCAAATCAAGCCAGAAGACTAACTTGACTTTCGTTCGTTGGCATTTCTTCTTTAATCGATCAACAATTCGATCGTTACGGACACTTTCGAAAGTTGCCAGCTGGTAATTTTTCAGAAAGTTCGACAAGTGGCAACCGTGACGTATCGGGGCAGCCACGAGCTGCTGTGTAGATTATTTAAAAGATTTTATATGTATACCGTTGTTTCATATATATTGTATTTTTTTAGCGCAATCTGTTAAGTTCCTTTTTATTGTAACATACATCTTCTGTCGCTATCCCTCTTTCTCGTGCGCGAAACCGCAGCGACAATTATTTAATTTATACGTTGCAGGACGGACGACGTTACGGGCGATAACAGATGACGAGAGCTTGGACGAAACTCAATGTCGGGTTTTTTTTAGTGTAGCCAATTGATTAATTTTTAAAAGGCATTTTGAGTTTTCGTAAGTGAATCCAGCGTAGCGCGACGCTACGCTGCAATATTAGCTTTATAAGTATTTAGTCCATAGACGATAATGAAAAGCGAGCTTCTCTGCAACGTAGTAATTGCGTTTTTGTTATGTTATTTCGATTACCATTGAACTAGATTGAATTTGCTCAGTGAGGCTGGCAACTCTCCTTTTATTTGGCCGACCTGACCTAACATAATCTAACGGAACGTAATATAACGTAACGTAACATAACCTAGTCTCTCGTGTCGGTGAAGCGAACGAGACGAAAATGGATCATACGGTTTATTAATAGGTTAACTTGAACTTGTCTATATTGCGAAGAAAGAAAAGGCAACAAACCAATTCCTGTCCAATTAGAACAATACTAATATTATTGCTAATGAATTTATTATTGTATGTAATATTCATTTAAGTCTAATTGTAAAGATTCGTCACGGCGTCGTACGACGCGAGGCCACTGTCCATTTTTTGGTAATCAAGGTTGTTAAAGGCGAAAAACAAATTAAGTACTCACGCGTCACAGCGATGCTACACGCCTGTCGGTGTAAAACACAAAATAAAACTTTTCTTTCACTCGTGAACATTCTATGCTTTTTTTTTATTCTCATTTTTCTCGCGTCCCGAAAGCCACTGACACAGTCCTGTACTCATCGAAAATTTATTTTATTATCTTAAAATTTCTATTGTCTCCGCCCAATGAGCACACAGTGTGCTTTTCACAGTTTCTCTCGTGCAATATTTTTTACGAGTCTTGGCAGCTTTCGGCGGAGCATTTAGCATTGATGGAGCTTGTATATCCAATTTCATCTAACGATAAGACAATGTCCATTTTTATCACTAATTGTCTAATAATAATCATTCGTACTACATCTTTATTGTACCCTAATTGTCCTAAGCCCGATGGTTCATTGAAAGTTTAATTCGTAACATTTCATTTTTTTTAACGTTTCTTACAATCTCGACTTCACATTATATCAATTATACAATTTGATAATTTACAAAATTAAACGTTCATTAAAATACCGGGCAGTACAATTACAATTTTGACCAATCGGTGGGAAAAGGGTTTTTTGGAAGAGTCTACGACTGGGCGCAATGAAATTTCCTATGACAAAAATTCTATAAACGTCACAGATATTTGGCTTTGTGTTCACGAAACTACTTTGCCTTACAAAAATATAAAGAAGCTTTGAATCCTTATTTGGATGGACATAAGACTCAATGACCATCTGGAGATTCATACAACAAATCAAATTTACGGATTCGCATACGAACCAGCGATTTTCTATACTGTATTTGGTGCACAGAATATAATGGTGTATTTTTTTTATACAACTGGTGCTAAAAAAACCTTAATAATTTCTAAAAACACCGATGGTGGTTCTTGACTGCTTCCATCTGCAGTTTTGATAATCTTTCCACTATTTGTGGATCCATCCGTCCTGCCTTGTGCTAAATACAGAGCTTAATATCAACACACTAGAAAATCTATATAAATAATAGCCTTACAATAATGTATGATATTGTGTTACACATGACATTTACAGCTTGCTATAATATAATCTTCGTATCTAATTTTACTTGATAATTTTTGGAACACGAACAAAGTCAATTTACCATGCATTCATGATGAAATACAAGAATTCTCTTCCAGTGTAATCCACATTGGAAGAGTTTTTTAAAACATATACTGAAAGCCCTAATATATGTAACCGGTTTATCGTTATCGACTGCAGAGAGTCAAAAACCAGTCTTTTCAATAATTTGAATTATTTCTACAAATGCATTTGAAAAATCGCTGCTGATCTTGTTATTAAATTTAAAGTACATCTCAAGAAGTTGTTCTATAAGATTAATACTAATTTTTATTACCGATGCCGTCAATTTCAGTAATACAAGAACAATTAATAAATTATTAGGAAATTATTCGTTATTGGGTAAACTTTATACATGGTCCAAGTACGAGACTCTTCCGCGTCCAGTCATAAAAAAAAAAAGTACGAATGGTCACCTTCATAATTAAATTACATATAAGATTTAAGTATCAAAATTGGTGTTATATTTTAATGTAAGTAAAAGCAGACAACAAATTTGAGTAGAAAGAAAAAAACTATACTTGCTCCGTTTATGCACACGTTTAAGGCGACATCTCGTGTAAAACTTGATGCTTAGAAAATCTTTGTTTTCAATTTGCACACGAGTTTCACCAACTTCAATTCGTCATCGTTGGGTACTGTCGAAAAATATTGTATCGTCAACGTAGCACATATTTTCTTTGTTGACAGTACGCTATTAAAGTACATTTTAGTGTGATAAAACAAAACGGTTGCTATCGCATCGCCGTCTAAATTGTCTTTGAAGATGTGTTTCTCACGTGAGAGTAAAGTAACGCAATGTTGCACTTTTTTTTTCTTTACCTCAGATCGCCAATACTATGCTGTAATTCTGCCAAAAATGTGCGATTGATAAGTAGTTCATAAGAAATCTTAAATCCTAGATCGATAGAGAACTCGCCATTAAACTGTAAAATACTATGTAAGGGTCCTGGAGATTTCGCCGATCGATGTTCTAGATTCGAACTAAACTCTAGATCCTCTTCGTGAAGCTTATTTTTGTCCAATTGCTAAAGTTACCGTCGGCAGAATAATCTTCGAGGCCCATTCGGTATTGTGCTCTTGCTGCACGATAGGTCGCTTCGATCGCGAGCACTGTTTTTTAAATCAAATCAGGATTCTGTAACTGCGAGCGTTTCGTTACACGAATATTCCAGCAGACACGAAATGACAGTTACATATGGGAACGTCATAATTCCTTACTCAAATACGTAATAATTATAAAACACCTCATGTACATAACTGTTACATTCTTGAGTATAATATTGTAACTCTGACAACGTGTAACTTTGTTACTTTGTGCCTGCTCGGTTGTCTATAAAATTTGGCACAAGTTCAACAAGTTTGGGGAAGCTCGAAACACGCAGGCCAAACCGGAATTCAACGAAGCACGACTGCGCGGAGTCATAGTTTATGTCATATCTTTAAAAACAGCAGAGTATGTGAGTTCTGTGTGCATTATAGGCGTTTTTTACCATTTCTGATTGGCCATTAAATTATCTAGGTTAAATCATTTACAAGTTCTGTTTAATCCAAGAATTGTTGCACATTTTGAATAGCATTGAGTTGGGGTGTCGCAGATATCTCACGTACCTACTTTTAGGTTAAAACGGCCAGACTGCTTTTCAAATTTGTTTATACCTATATCGTATCTGGAAATCCAAATTATGTTAGTTTCGATTCACTCCGACTCATCTGATCTCAGATATTAGATTCTTTTTGTGAATTTCAATGCAATCGAGACGTCTACACGGATTATGCGTGTATATACATATATGGCACACACGAGAGCTCCGCGCGGCGTGCTTTGCAATTAATTTAACTTAGAAGATAATCTTGATACCGAAACGACTCTTCTTGAATACTATTTTTGTTTTTGCAAAAATTCTCAACAGCACCATGGGCAATGATAAAGTGCAATGTTTATGTTAAATTGGTAAGAGAGAATAATATATCAGCCAATAGTATTTTTGAGTGGAACGACGGTTTTCCTTTTATACCTCTACTACAATTTAATTCATATAAATCAATGTTTTTCCGAATTGTTGACGTTAATTTCAAAATTGTTCACACAAAAGTTGCATAGTATATATATCAGAAAGGTGTAGGAATAACAAATATAAATTTTCGACTTTACGTTTACATATATTCTTCTTACGAAAATCTTTGTTAAAACAATGGTATCGCGGATAATCAAGTATATTATTTAATAAATTCGCTACAACGTAACAATCAAGCGGAACATTTAGTTAACAAGACATAGCTTGAGTATAAATAATGTATAGTCAAAGTAAAAAATCAAGTATTTAATAAAATATAAATGTAAGAATTTACATTAATGAAATGTATACTTACGGGTGTCACATGGAATATTGAAATGAGTAAACGACTATAATTTTTTTTTTTAATGCATGCGTGGAATGGGATGAGTAATATTACATGTTTTAAAGTAAATTCCGCACTTTTATTCACATACAAATTGATTCTGAAAAAAATGTTTAAATAAGATATTGTCATTTTTCAAAACATGTCAACAATTAGGATTTCTAATGGTAAATATTTTCAAAGTAAACACCGTTAAAATTTGCATAATAGTCAATTCATTTGCGAAAACTGTAAAATTCTATTTGGTAATATGCAACTTTTACGTAAACAACTCTACGATTCAGATAAACATTGAACTATGTCTTCGTAGTATTTCGACCCTGCAAACAGTGAGTATAAATCTTTTATTAGTTATGTACAATCACAGATCGTACTAGCACACTACTACTAATAATTTGCATTTTCAGATAAGTTGAGAATCGATAACGATAGAACAGATTAAGTATAATCTATTATATTACCTAATATTACTAATTTACCTTTCTTATGGTCAATAAGTATATAATATATTTAGCTCGTGGATTATTAATTTCAAGATTAATATTCTTTAAATTATATGTTACAATTTTTAAAAATGAAATTACTCAAAACACGAAAAATTAGGACATACTATAGCCTATTATAAAATATTTCCCTAATATAAGAGATTCCATTGTCGGAAATAAGTTCTTCATTCGTATATATTATACATATATATCATTAAAAAGGCTGCTTCATATTTTACCGATAAAGCAATTATAATACATTTATGCAAGTTTGTGAAACCGCCACCGTATAAGTTGAATTGATGATAAAAATATTTAATAATTTGTAAATTAGACAAATACTAGCGATCGAAGCGGCTATCGGTCGAGCGTGTAAGATAAATAAATAAATAAATAAAAATGATAGTTCATCTTCAATTGACATGAAAGAAGGTGTACAAAATTTACTTGCGACAACAGTGAGTCGAAGGCATATGAAATCTTACATTCTTCTATTACACAAAAGTAAGTATATATCAATAATAATTTCTTAAGTAATTATTCCTCTTGCACCTTGGACATTATCTGTAGACACTTCCTGTTTCTATGGAAACAAGAAACAACAACTCAAATTCTTTGACAACTTAGCTAATTGTAACTCTAGCTTAAACAGTCGTTTAAGATAGTGTCCAATCATCCAGAATCATCCAAATGTCAAGTGAGGCATATAAATGGGAAAAAGTTTAAATAATTTGATTCAGACATTTTATGCTATATTTTTGAGTACACGATTATTAAGGAGTATCATACCACTCATAGGTGACAGTTGGTTGTGATTTTTTTGAATTTGCAAAATTTTTATTATGAAGCAGCAATATTTTTGTTTAATGGCAAATGCATAAGATACGACCATTTGGTCCAAGCTGTTGAGCCACATGGGAAACCTGTGTTACGTCCGAATGATAACCTTCAATCACACTTCATGCTTTTCACAATTATTTTGTTCAGTGCAACATATTTATGTTATCTTTATTGAAATGCAATCAGCTTTTGCCATTCGTGAACCATCTCCATCCGATTTATTTATGACAAACGATAACCTGAATATCAACTTACGAAGAATCGTTCTAATCCATCGTCTACCGTATATAACTATATCGACACTTGTCCCTCACACTTTTGTAACAGCCAAGGCTGGGATATGCTTCTTTAAGAAATTCTGGTATAAACAAAATAGTGATCACGTGTCTTCAGTGTGACACAAAAATTATTGTATAAGTAGGGGACTACAAAAGACAAACAGGAGATAAAGAAATGGAGTGTAAACTCTACCCAGTGACCTGGCTAAATATTTAGTCATGGGTCAACCGCAAATCAGAAGCTACCACGAAGTCGCGAATCATCTTTAACAGAGATTAATTCGATCCTAAATCAGTCACAGAGACCAGAAAAATGTCAAAAGTCATAGGGATCAATCAGATGACACAGTAAATCTCTCTCGAGAAATTCAACTCCAGAAAAAGATCTAAGTTCAAATATTAAAATCAACTTTTGATTCTTAAAATCTTTCTAAGTCGTTTGTTATCAATTACAAACTCGAAATCAACTGTTGAATATCGTACTGGCAATCTGTTTTTGATTATTTAAGCATCGGAGATGCTTTGAAACATCACTCAGTTTCTAGCTCTTAAATATATACTGTACCATTATAAAGCGAAAAAGATCAATATGAATTTGCTTTGTGACTCTGATAGCATCTCTGCGTTATGGCTATCGTCGTGAAAAGAAGTTTCTCCTATTCGTGGATCATCGTAACGGTGATAATGGTAAGCTTGTCTTGTCCCTTTGTTTCTAGATAAATCATCATTAAAGTTTTTGCTAGCACAATTCTTTGGCGACTATTCGGAGCAATCGGACAAGTTTATAACAAAAGCCATAACATCATGGTGGTCGTAATGCTCACGATGCTGGTCTCGAACGATTGGCCGGGAAACGTGTAGTGCTCATTGACGAGCCTCACGAAGCATACACTTGGACGAGATGCTTATGAAGCAAGCACGAGTGGATTCAGCGAACAAACTGGACGATATATGCAGAGTAGGCAACAATTCCGCTCCATCTTTCAGCCCGGCATTTTAATGTTTCGCAATGAAGGCGATTTACCAAAGATCAAGTCTATATCGAATGCCGCGTTTGTCAAGAATTAACGTATATCCGATGAGAAGTAAATTTTTTAGTAGTGAGTCGAATACACGCGAGATGGACGTGTTCAAGTTTACGTTCGTGGCCAAAAACTTAAGGACATAAGATGGACGATTGGCGTTCAGCACTAATTACATTTTTTACTTGCGAATCATCGCCTCGATGGGTTTTCGGGCATGTAAATGCCAGAAGCGATGTGCGATTTGCATCAGGATTTACTTGTAATCGTTTCCCACAATGCCTGTGACGATTTGCGCCTAAAATTTGAAGTGTGAATAAATTCTCGTATCGTGCAAGTTCAACCTTCAGAGGTTATTAAGAGCGATGAAATATGTTATTTGGATAATAAAGTTAGGCGATTTATTACTATTGACGATGTACGATCCCGATTAAACTCATAGAAGATACCGTATGCTCAAGATCGAGCCTTCGGTTCTAAAATCCGTACGATTTTAGTCACTCGCGGCATGAAGATTCACGATTTGTATCGTTGGTATTCGGAAGGCGTAGGTCTTGCACGTCGAAATATTATCTTTCACCATAAAATTGTACCCTAAGACGCGATAGATGCACCTCAAATCGTAGTAAAGTATGTTATAAACTAGCAAAAAAATACATGGTTTGCATTGATCAGTCTGTGTATTTTTTTACTGCTTCGTGCATTGACATTCTATCGTGCATCCCCAGTTTTTGTTGACGTCATATGATCGTCGAATCAGTAAAGTAGCATGCGGTCTCTTGACTCAAATATTTTTCATAATAAATTACCAACTTACATATTTTCACAAATGCCTCGCTTTCAAGCTACTGAAAATCGAGAGATGGATTTCGAACTCTTCCAACCTTTCGGCTGTATATTTTCTGTCGCTTCCACCATCACCATTTCCCTTACCAAAGAATCCTATGTCTTATGTATATTATACAGGGCGAAGCACTAACTATTGCCACCTAGAATAAGTCCGAAAGTATGATAGCAGTAGAAAAATTTTCACAACAAAAGTTGCATGGGACAACGGGGGCTGTTATATGACGATAGGTTTTTTTGCTAGCTGGAGTCGCTTCAAAGATTTGAAGGTCAACTTTGTTTTTTGAGATAAAATGCTACGTTTTGGTACTCATTTTCTGTTAGCGGCTATCGAGACGAATCCAATGATGTGCAACATTATGGTCTTTGAAGTTCAACGAAGGTTATTGAAAGCAAAAAGGTCAAATGATCCCCATTTACAGACGGTGTTCAAAGTGATTATCATTGGTATCAATGCAATGCTGCAATCTCCTTATCACGGATCGAGTAGTATTTCTTATCACATCGGCACTTATCAAATCACATGCTCTAACAATTCTCTCTAACATAATTATCATTAGTTATGTTATGTTGGCACAGTCCTCCTCGTGCGCACTGCTTTATCCCATCCTAAACTTTTTCAGAGACTGTACCCGTACAGTGTGTGATAGAGACAGGCTGCTACGCTGACCTGTGTCCTTGGTATCTTTCTCTACGTGGCCCCCAACACTGCCATACGGATTTCAGTATGGAGTTCAGTGCTAAAAGTCATGCATCTAAACTCAGCATACGTTTGTATTGGCACATCTCATGTGAGGAGGCAGCCATAAGGAAAGGAAGGAAGGAAGCATACGTTTGCATGCGTTAAGGATTTAAATGAGATCGACGAATCACGTTCTTCTTCTCAAACGTTGCACGATTGGTTCATTTTCTCTAAATTCTAACCTTGGAACGTAGTCACTGGAACGTACCTGTCACAAATGTGTTCGAAAATGAACCGAGACAACGATGCTCGCAGCACTCTCGGCTCATCTTCGAACACAGCTGTCGTAAGTGTATTCCCAAACCAACCATATTGTGTACGTTTGCAATCGAGCTAAGAAAAACTCAAATTTTACTTTTTATTTAAAGATGCTTTAATAAAATGGAAAACGAATTGCGGAAAAATATGGCGCCAATCGAGAGCAATTGGTTATTTGAAATAGCAATAAAAAAAATGTTTCTGTTTTAATGAATATTTATAAATCATTGCATAGTAGCAGCGGAATCAATAGGAAAACATAAGGAGCATTTAAGAAGCAATTTTTTAGGCATTACAAACATAAATTTTTATTTTTCCGCGCTAACTTGCACTCCCGATGGTCCATTGTGACTATCCTCCCGACGCGAGGTTGCGCGCTGCTTGTTAATATCCGCCGGTAAAGTGGAGTTGAATGGACTTTCCATTACTACTTTATCGATAGCATGCGGTCGTTCGTTGGAAGTAGTAAGCGTTTGTAAGTATACTTGGCAGGGTGAGTTACCGATCTTCTACTACTACTGTACCGATTGTGTGCAATCCGTCATCTAGACGTCACATCTGTTTGGCAACATATTTTTGATGGTGAATGTATAAGATATTCTCACATGGTCCATACGATCGTACTTTATAGATATATTAAGTGATTGTAAAAAATTCGTGCCCGATTCATGCTTCTGCCATCTATGAAAATCGGGCACGAACTTTTCCAATCATCTAATATGTTGTTTGTCCCAACTGCACAATATACTTATATGTAGTATCCCAGCAAACATATTAGTATGTGCATCGTGCATGGTAGTTACTATTTTTCACACATTTTCATAATGTCGATTTAACTTAATATTGCTGTTATGCCGACGTTACGTATAGCCGAGTCGAAGTCGAAAATTTTACTGTAAATTTTCAATGTGGCGAAAATTGAAATATCTGCCACTTATGCGTTGACGATATTACAGATAGACAGATAGTTGACGATAGTAAAACGATATATATAATATCGCGACACAAGTTTACCTTGAAGAACGACCGCTTGAATCATGCGGTCGCATTTTATGCAGTTGCTTTTGGCAAAAAAAATAATTTCGTGGTCGGGGAATTTTTAAACTTGAATTTTTTGTATGAATTAATTCATATTTGCAAAAGTTCTAGCTACTAATAAATTATTTTTCCTGTTTTGATTTCAGCGCTACTGCCGCAGTTCAGTCACAGACATTTGGCTACACACGTGCGACACTGAGCTTTTGGATAATTTATTTTATTATTTTATAATATTATTTATTAAAATTTTAATTTTTCATACTGCACTCGCCCACTCCACGTGCAACTTTACTTCTGCGCGATATTCGAATGTTATTAATGAAATTATAATATAATTTATTTTACCGATAAATAAAGTGAAATTTGACTCCATCAATAATTAGTAATGTTAAATAAATAATGGAATCACCATATACCGTACTTATTAATAACGAAACAAAGATTCGTTAAATCAATTTAAATCCCGATCATTAAATTTTATTCATCAATATTATTTCAAAGTAATTTCCTATTATAAATAATTCATACTGCACCTTTCAAAAATTCGATGGATTCAGTTTGTTATAATATTAGTAGTCATACTTGCTTCACCATGATTATATCCACCCAGTGTCCTTAAAAATATTTCAGATCTGAAGTCGGCATTCCGCTGATGATTCAGAAACAGTGATTCAACGTTCTGCTTGAAAAAATACACATCAACCTTAACGTTCAGTAACTCCTGTTTCATATCCAGCGGCGTGCTCTGTAATTTGAATTACTTAAGTCAGCCTTTCATAGTCCGTATTGTTAAACAATGGAAGTTCCTGTCAAAAATTGATGCTTGAAAGAATCAAGAAATGCTTACCTGAAACGGTTCATAATAGAATAAACAAGTTTAATAAAAGGACTGTTGAAGACAAAATGAAAAAAAATGCACGAAAAAACAGTTTTAAATTTTCGAAAAATTTCAGTTTCGGTAATCACCTATACTACCATCCGACGAATTTTCTTCGATGAAAAGAGGTGATTGACGTACAGATTATGGGGACAACAAGGACCTTGGGATCCTTTGAACAGTGTCACTGACATTCCCGTAGGAGTCATCCTATTATATTTAAATTGGATGAGCATACCGTGGGTACCTATATGTATACCGTCTGTCAACCGCAGAGACATAACCTCACCCGGCCTCTTGTGTCCTTTCTGAAGGATCTAGACAAAGAAGAAATTGACAGATCATCATCCCAACATTTCTTCAACGTACATACATTTCCTAATGATATCATAGGCGGACGAAGCCTTTCATCCTTTAAAGACAATGTGATTTAAATTTACCTTAAGTCTTGTAATCCCATTCAGTTTCATATACCAAACACAAAGTTTCTGATTGTCAATCCAAATTAGCAAAACCCACCCGAAGCCAACTTGCAATACCCATAGAAATTTCACATATTGTTACTTCTATTTTATTGTGTAAAATTGAAGCGAAGCTAATCAATCGCATTGCTCGGCTCTGTCATAATATTTCATGCGTGACGTATGATTTATCATCTAACTTCGCAAAAATATTTTTCACGTTCGATAAAAATTAAAAAAAATTCAAATACTTTATAAAATTTACACACTGAAGCTTTATTCTCAATTATACGTCAGCTTGCTATGTCAACAGTAATCGTAAATGTTATTACTTATGTAATTAAAAGAGAATGAATGTTTTGTCCTGTCCGAAAGAAATATCTGTTCTTCGACCTGGAATCAAGTGACGACTTAATAAAAAACTTCGACCGTAACAGTCGTTTGTTTTGAAGTAAATATTTTTATGTAACCTCCTTATGTTTATATTACCATGATATAATGATAATTGCGAATATCGTCAAATGCGATTTGAAATAATATTGTGATTTTGATAATAAAATAACGAAACCTAGGCCGGTTAGTCTTTCGGGTTGCTTATCGACTGAGTCCACGCTCGAGGGAGTCGGAGGAACTTTCAGCTGTCACTGTCAGTTCGACAACCCATACATACTCGATTTGCAGTTGCCCCAGCCCTATGGAATCGTAATACATAATAAACTTTACAACTATAATATTTCATTATCCTCCCTTATAATTGTACGCAGACAATCATAATAGATTGGCCAAAACACAATTTAAGTTTATTGTCAGAGAAGAGCGTCTCGGAAGTTCAGTCATAAACGTTGACTTTATAATACATATATTATGACTGGCGCATTCGTCACGCCATCTGCGGCGACGTACAGGAAGCTTCGTTTTTGATAATTACGGATGACTAAAATCATTTCTTGGAACCACCATTCAATTTGCGAAGAATATTCGACATTCACAGCCAATACTAATAATAAATAGTCATATCCTTTACGGAAGTAAGACGCACCTTACTTTCTTGTCGTTTGACTTTATATCAGATTCTTTTTGCCGAAATTTAGTCTTTCGTGTTTTTAATCCTCGACTTTAAACAATCGCGAAGAAAAAAATACGCGAAAGGTTGAAATAAAATTTTAATCGATAGTTTTCCTTAATCTGAAATCGGGTCGATCGATATGTTTCGAAAGAAAACTGTGGCATTGACAGTATTACAAAACTCAAGTTTCGTGCAAACGGTCCTTGTCAAATTTTATCCGCTTTCAATCACGAAGGTCCGTATTGTTGCGGTATCGCGAAAATTATTACTCGTGACGACACTTCTAATCGAATTATTCTTTACGGCATCGTACACCAATCCTGTGTAAAGATAATTGACTCATCTACCTGGTAACTGCGTTTATTGAAAAACATATGAATAAGGTACTTTCGGAATACCTTTTCTACACCATTGGGGATCCATTACTAAACCTCATATATTTTTTTTCACTTGATCTTGGCAATAAAACAGTGCACTGGTCCAGCTGCCGTCATCTTACCAGGATCTGGTCAAGAGTTAAATCTTATATGGGTCTGCGCATTACAGTGGTGCTTAACGAAGAATTATCTCTAGGAAATGCTAATCCACTGATACAATAGTTTTCAACTATCCCGGCTTGGTCAGCTTTCCAAGAGCAGTGTATGGAAGAGCAGCTATTGAAATATTTTCTTTTTCGTACTCTTCCAAGAAACACAATTGCCATTCAGCAGGGCTGCTTGGCGAAACATCTGGCTCTCCATCCTTGCGATAATCTTGGAATACAATTCCCGGTGGTCACGATTTAAGATCACAACATAAATCTATCTTTCTTAAAAATCCGAAGTACATTACATGTCTTTTACGAAACAGTGTAAATTCGAGTAATATCAATTTAATGTTAAATATAAATACAAATAAAATAAAAAAACGTCTATTAAAAAAAATAAACAGTTTTCTCAAGTTACCTATGGAGAATATTTTTTTATTTCTGCAACTTGTTTATAATTAAATTAAATTAGTTTTTTTTCCTTACAAAATATCAAAGCCGAAGCGGCTCGATTTCTTCTAAGTTATTTGATTTAGAGTAGGTGCTCCTGTTCATTCTTATTCTGTAAGGGTCAATTTTTACATACAAAATTTATACATATATGTACAATTTAGGGCTGGCGATGATACTATACGGCGTAAGGGTTAATATTTCGTTTCGCCGTTTAGTAATAAAATATAAATATCTCCGTAATTTCACTGCCGATTATAAATTGCTGATATATCCGAAATGCATGTCGACAATATAGTTAACAGTTCTCCACGTGCATAATACTACGTGCTACACGCTATACAAAAGACGCTTTATCACGCTTCCACTTCTTTCTGTTTCTTTCGTGCAACCGAACTTTTTGCTATGCCATGTAAGCATTTCGCATATATGACGGGTGAACATGTGTTCCGCCATGAGATCATTGAACTCACTGGGTTATAACTGCAAAATTGACGACCATCTGTTTTACGATAAGTTGTAGCCATTAAAATTGAATGCAATTGTAATTGCATTGTAGTTTATTTTGCTTTTGATTTTTTTTCCAAATACTTACGCTCTAGAATAATCCCATTGAGTATTTTATAGTCGGTCCACGAGTTCGAGATGTTTCATCGACGGTTCGCAAGCGATGTAAAACCTTAGCAAATGACCCGTGGCTTTTCATAAAATAATGAAAAAACATACTAAAATAAAAAATTTAAATATATTTCAGTGTTAAGCCGACCGACTTTGTAATAAAAATTGAATACAAAGCCACGTGCAACTTGTTAAACACTTTGTTTTCCATCTGTCAAAAAAAAAACATTGATCTCGTGGACCGACTATATACATATATACACTAATATTTTGATTAAAATATTTTTAAAATCGACTCTTCATACTTGAGTAAATGTATGTGTCACGTAAAAAATGCATACACACGTGTTTATTATTTATCGTTACTCCAAATGTTGACAAACATTTATTCACAACAAGATCTTTCCAACTTTGGCCTGTGTGGATAATTTATGAAAAATTAAAAAAAAATGTCAAGCACCGCGTGCTCTTATTTCGAAAAAAAAGCTGGTGTTCTTGCAAGCTGAACGTTGAATGAAATAAGAGGCATTATGATAGGACAAGAAATAAAGTATCATCTCGTTCTGTGAATTCCGATGAAAATTCTTTGTAACGCACGGTCCAAAGACAAAACGAGGATGGTGCGATTTGCTACGCGCATTCCTATACGCCTTGGATATTCATTGAGATTCATTTATGCGGAGACAGTATTAAAGGTTCCTTTATTTTGGCAAAGAGACGGCGTAAACGAAAAAAATAAAACCTTAAGGAGCTTGACGATCGAGATGCGCCGGCCACGCGCATTCAAGCCACATTTCGTATGAATCGCCACGCGAAATACTAATACTGTCCAAATGCCCACGAGTATTTGGATGCCAAAAATTTCTCAAATTTCTTGCGATACAAAAAAAAACCTTCGATTCCTCCGTTATTACATGTCAATTACATTCCGTTTGCTGTTTTATTGAAAGAGGAGAAATTCGTAATATAGCGCGAAGATTTGAAATCTAAGTGAATTTCTATACTTATGGCTGCTAATTTGGTGGTAATTTTGTATTCACTATATCCGTGTAGATAACGGAACTTCAATGATTTCGATTTCATGCCACTGCTTCGATACGAAGAAGATTGCCGTTTAATACGGTAGGAAAAAAATGTTTACTATCATGGATTATAAAATTGACACTTTGTAAATTTTTTTTTTTAATAAAATCTTAATATGTCACATATTCGCATAATCGGTTCATTCTTTTTACTTTCGATTCCCTTCTGACTGTCAGGAACCCCTTTTACGATTTGAAACACGTGCAGACTGGCCCCCCCTTCCTCTCGCGCGTAAAAAATGACAAAAAAGTTTACTTAGACAATTTCATCTATTTATAGCATGTTACGTGAGAAAAGCAGCTTTAAAAAGTCAAATACTTGTTTTTCAAAAGCATCGAGTAAATTCGTAACAACCTAGAGGCCTAGGTATCAGAATCTTGTCTTAGGTATCAAAATATATATGCGAATAGTGAATTTGAATAAAAAAATTATTCACAGACTCGAACGAATTAAGATTGAATTTGAAAATTTATAAATATTAATAATTAATGTGATACATAAGAAATTGCTGGAAAATTTTCGTGAAAACCTACACAACTCGTTGCAATTGCCCGATAAATTTCCGAGTCCAAGGACATTGACACGTTTAAATGAAATATAATCGAATATTTGGAAATCGTAGCTACGGTAGTAGATGGAATTTTTTGAAATAAAAAATTCTAAAGAAACATTTAGTTGCGGTGGATGAGAGGATTCGGACTCCGACGACCTTCGGTTCGGGAAATCGCTTGAATAATTCAGCATGTAGTAACAGGAATCTCTCTATTGCATATCTAATCATAAGTTCTGCAGCGCACAAGGCATATCTATGTATAGGACATAACTTTTTTTCGAAACGAAGAGACCGTAAAATTTTTCGCACAAAATATATCGCTCTGCTTTGTTAAAATATCTTGCATTCGGACACACCCCAGCCCCCAGCTAGGTGCACAGACGCAAGACAACAGGCAAGAATTACCGGGGAGTGCCGTGGCTGCTCAAAGCTTCGTGCATTCCTCTTTGACAAGAATAAGAAGAGAAAGAAAGAAAGGCGGAGAGAGAATAGCAGAAATTCGCAGACAGAGAGAAGGGCGGTCGAAAATGAAAAGAGGTATGGACAGCAGGTAAAGAAAAATTGAGGGTACACGTCATGCTCTAGAGATTCTGTATAATTTTGGGTTAAAACTATTAAATATTAATATAAAAAAAGAACATCTCGTGAACTATAATAAACACAAGTTCAACGAGATAACGCCAATATCCAAAAAGTGTATAAATTTGAATTAAGACAGCGTCTCAGAATAATTTTCAACGTATCGAATTATTTATCGCTGTCGCCAAATGACGCTAATTTACTTCCTCGGAGGTTTTTTTACGTTCTCCAATCGAATTTCAGTGTGTCGTTGCGATATCTCGCCGCGAAATTCTCCCAGGCGTGGAGTCGAAATTTCGTCACCGAACGAAATGTCAACATCAATAGTGAAAAGCGAGAGTAAGTTCTCGGCGCAATTTCTTTTATACCCGATCGACTCGCCGAGTGGAACGACGAAAAATCACAATTATAATTCCAATAGCAACAACTTCTGCCGGTCCGATCTTGAGGACGCTCAAAATTCCCCCAAAAAATAAGACGAGCAGTGGCCACGTGTTCTTCCGAAAATAAAAAATTATTCAAAAGCAAAAACTTGAGCAAGTCACAGTCCCGATGTCGCAGAATGATTACTCAAGGCCGTTTCGTACCGATGAGCACTTGCAAACTGAAAATTGTGGAATCATTCAAAGTTACTCCTTGACAGTCAGCGTATCTGCCAGCCTGTCAAATATCGTTGATTCAAGTGACTCCATGCTTTACGAAGCTTAAAGGAAGAAATAAGGATATCGTTGACCTCGCGGCACGACAGTGCGGTCGAGTCGACTTACCAAGAAATTTAAGATTTCAAGGCTGGACGTGAAAATGGTATTAAAAGAACCTCGATATTATTGTTTCTGTAGCTTTACGAAGTTTAGGCTGGGTTACGTTGCCTTAAGTAGGTTAGGTTGGGTTGATCGTTTTATTAGAAAATCACGATCGCGCGCCTACGTCTCTATGGAACGTAGTACTCGTAACGTGTACTACGTACGCGCGATGAACGTGATCCTCATAAGACACGAGGCGGAACGATGATCTTCCTTCTTCCTTGTTTAGAAATCAAGAATTATCGCATTTTCCATCGTCTCTGATCTTAGATTCTTATGGTGTGCTCTGTTATTGAAATTTATGGAAATCGCGATGTTTAACGGAATCCTACTGAACACGTCTGCGCCTTTATGTCGGCTCAAGATGAGTTTGCTCATTGTGTTACGTCCATATGCCTAGATCATTTTAATTGAAACTGGTTGGAAATTCGATGTGGCGAAGGAATATGAATTTTACTCGTTTCAATAGAAACTACGAATTATCGTCAAGTTATTGACGTACTCTTTAGTTAAGAATTTCGTTTGATTCTGTTGGAAACATGATTTTGAATGTAGTCGTGGATTGGTAGCACTGAGAGCAAGAAGAACGGAGATAGCTGTAAGAGTAGTATGGTAACCGTCGTTTTGTAAAGTAGCTCGCAGTGTGATGCATTTTTATCTGTTATAATAAGTTTGTAAAGAAGATAAAATATTAGTTAATAAATGAGTTATCTAAAGAGATATAGAACCGTTATTCTGACAGATTCGTCTTTTCTAATTTTATTGCATATCCTTCTCAGAGTCTTGTTTGTCTTTTGATAATTGACTGCAGATTAGAAAAAGTGGCTACGACGTATAGAATGTATAGAGGTAAATGCGGTGGGACGGAAAATCTTTGAAAATGTTCTCAATTGGTTAGAAATCATTTTTACCAGATTCAATGTCAAAGTTCTTCTTAAAAACGACTTTTTAAAACCGTCTTAAACACGAAGACTCGAAGACGTCTTCGAAAAAATTTCACTACGCAAATATTCGTAATTAGTCTTATAAATAATAATATAAAGATCAGTATATTTTTTTATAGAATCAGTCGAATCGCAACCGTTCGCCTTAGTAAAGTAAATATAGTACTTTGTTACTACCAAGAACTTTGCTGAGTACTTTATTGCACGTGGTAAAATGTAACGTAAATTTCAGGTAAACCGATGCTACCGAATTTGTCCTTGTTCTATTCAATTCGGCATATGGATATCCAACGGGTGGCAACACATGAAATAATCAACTTAAAACTTAAATATATGTATATCGGATCCGAAGGCCTGGCTGAAGTTTGGTCCGAATCTGGATTGCCAAGGCTTGGTTAAAGCCTGGGCCCTGAAGGGGGAGAGGGGTTGTAAGTCCCAACTCGTTCGAGATACGGAGGCCCAAAAACCGGAAAATTATTTCCTCATTCTACAAAGTACCGAATTTTATTTTCCCACCCGATAGGTTTTACGACCTGTTTACCTGTTTTTGTGGCCTACTTATGGCCTACTTATGGCCTACTATAGACCAGACAGGCCTACAAGCAGGTGGTACTACCTATTGGGTGGGAAAATAAATTTCGGTATTTCGTAGAATGAGAAAATAATTTTCGGGTTTTTGGGCCTTCGTATCTTGAACGAGTTGGGACTTCAACCCCCCCCCCCTCCCCCCACCCTGAAAGCCTGATCCAGCCTGGGAACTCAGCACGGAGAAACATGACGAATTTGAGTATTGAACCTCCAATTTGTATGGCAGTACGAAGTCATATGAAGATTATGGCAAGTTTCGCGTATCAACGAACATTAGTAAACATCCTTAATGCATAAATTAATCCATTTCTGGATCGTCATGAGTCATGATACACCGTGGTATTCCGTGAGATATAGTGAAAATCAATTTTTCTCAGTGAAGGTTTGGTTCGAAAGGCTTGGCTCCATTTTTCAGAATTGCGAGTTTGTATCATCGAAATCAATCATTGGCGAATTGCACGTGGGTTTCAATAAAATTACGTAACTTCGTGCTAAAATAGACAAATGACACTGTAACAAAAATGTATACAGAGCCACGTGTCCTTTGCTAGAAACTTCATTGTTTCCCATCTGTCAAAGAAACAGATTTAAATCGTGGACCTACTATGATATAAGGTTATCTTCAAATAAAAAAATCTCATCGCATCGGCTGATCTCAAGACAACTGATTTTCGAACGGTGCATCAAGATAGCGAAGAGAAGAACTTTGCTAAGAATTCTTGAATTTTTGAAAAATCAATTTTTGGAGAATCCATCTTTACGGGACTATTCGGTTAGAAGATTTATATCAATCAAGTGCCTGTATTTGTAGACATTCACCAACACAAATACACAGATAACAGTTGAAATTGGATAAAATTGGAATTGGAATCTTTTTGGAGAATCATTTGCCGTGGGATCAATTGATACCTTCAGTATCTATAAAATACCTTAGTTATTTTCTTTACAGCGCACTTCAAAAAATAGAGTAAGAGAGCAAGTCCGAGCCATGATAGCAAAAATTACAAAGACGTCGTCAAAACGTCTTGAAAAAGTCTTAAGTCTCACTTTTTCACATCTTATAGATTCCTCGTGTCTAAGATTCGTATTTATTTTCACACGTGACGTCTATAAGTATTGATATTTTGTCTGTCTATTTATGTTAACCAAAGTATAAAAACTAATGAGACACGATAATACGATCAGAATATATTCTTAATAACTTCTAAAGGACATTCGCTTAGAAAAAGTGACTTACAAATAAGCCATCATTTATAGTTTTGTTTATGTCAAAAATGAGATTCAGTTTATATAAGGTGCGAAGTATCAAGAGAGATGCATTTCTTGTTGGCATTACTTGTTTTATGAGACATTCAAGAATCATAACAATGATATACTTCTTTAACCATGTCACGTTTTTATATGAAATATTTCATCAACGCGAAAACTTGTTTATGGAATAGATGATTGTACGATCGCATCTATCGGATTTTTCATTGGTTTGGGATCCATTCGGTGTAAACAAGAACGACGTAAAATAAACCAGACCTGAATACTAGATAGGTCGTAGCTCATCTAAAATTGTTATGAAGAAAACGTTCTGTTGTTTCCATATCCTATATAAGATTTATTGACAGTGAAAAAAAAAACGGAGCAGAGTCAGTTTCATTGAATAACCACAGAACAGTTCCCATATGGCATGAGATATTCTTTGCATATCCATTTCATGCCCCTCGTGTCAAAATTATATTCTCTATGTCCTACGGATGTGTATTCTTTGTCGCGCACTGTATGCCTATACGTTAATTGTTCAAATAGTTTGGTGAGATATTACACGCATATACGTCCACGTGCGTAAAAAAAAGTTCAAACTTCGGTGATTGATATTAAATCGAACAAGTGAAAGAGTGATTTCTTAAATGACTAATCAATACGTTTAGTGAATAGATTTTTCAAAACAAAGGTTTTTTTATCGATATCGAGAAAACAAATAGTAGACGAATTAATGTGTTGTTTCGTAAAATGATTTTTACACTACGTTTATAATTCTATTAGTATATGTTTGGATTTTTATTATAGCGCCCGATACAAGTAATATCTCATTTTTTGCAACAATATTTACAAGTAGTCGACAGCGTAATGGGTTGCACGCATGTATGATCTTTGGTCGCTGGTTCGATTCCCAGGTTAGATATGAAAATTAGAAAATTTGTTTCGAAGAAATAGAGAATTTAATATCAGCCATGAAGGAAAAAGACCGTGTTGCAAAAGTGAATTTCCCGGGTGTGATATTTAATTACTTTGTCACATAGATTTTATGATAATACAATGAATATCGAATATATGTGAAAATGCTTTATGGGTCTACCGAAAATACAATGCTGTCTTTCAAAAGGACAAGATAAAATATGTATGCGATGCTCATGAAAAGTGTCTATGGGACCTCCATGCTACTTCTGTGCTGTCTTGTTTGTTGCGGACATTCGTCATCCCCTATAGGAAGCCCTATCCGAAGTTTTTTGAACATCGCAAATCTTTGAAGAGATAGATAAATATATTAGATAAATTTTTTTCTCTAGTGAAAGAAAAGAAATGATTAAAAAAATAATTCAAAATCTATTAATCCTTTTTCGCAATGTTGTACACGCTGTAAATCTTTCTTCGCATATTTATTTCAGATGACCTACGAAATAATCAAACAAAGACGATCTCCTATTACTTCCGAGTTTCCGACCTTACCTGTAATTTGAAAAACATGCCAGGAATAAGAATGAATATACTGAAGCAAACATTGATCTTAAAATTTTAACCTTGTTTTCTAATCACGATACGCACACAGCCATACGCAAGAGTATTGATATAAAAGTAAAATAAATTAAAAATCTAAGCTCAAATACCGTAAAAATATTCTTTTCAACGACTACCGACAGTTGAAATAATAATTGTTTATCTGATATTTGTAAATTTTCATCTATGAATTCCTAACCATTAATGTCAAGAAGAGGATGCGTGTTACGATTGAACAAACGTAACCTTGTAATTCCTTGGTAGCACATAGTGCCGACATTGAATTTATTTAGATATCATTCCAGTCATTCCTACCATTACTGAATCTTCCTTCTCGTCAGACTTTATCATAGTTATGTTGTAAAAGAATTTTTGAATAATTTTTAACCACGTACACTCGTCTTTCGAATGTCAATAGTATTTCATTTTTCAAAAATATATAAAAATTCGTTGTTAATCGACAAACATTTATAAATTCCGAGTACAATATTCTGGAGTTCCAAAGATTATTTTTGCTAGCTGTGTTTCGATAATAGTCATGCAGAAATCTTTTGAGATGTTCAACAGAGCCCGATGTAGTTTTTCACTAATTATTCTACGTCACGATTATCTAATATTATCTAACGTCTATCTGATAGGAGATCAAGACCTTGAAGGTTCGTTCACAAATTTCACCTTCCCCGCTGAACTCGATGAGAGCTCTCGCAAATGGGGAGCAGCCACTGGCTGTACGAACGTCTGGTAGAACTTTCCGCCTGGACGAGCACACTTTCCACGATTTACCCGTCCACATGAAAATACCAATGACGTGTGTACTTTTTATGTAAATTAGCGAAATAACTAAACGACTTTTCATAATATAAAATACCGCGGAGACACGATCGCGTTTAGGCGGTTTTTTTAATTGATATTGCCAAAGCTTCCCCGGCTTTGTTTCACGGGACAACAGAAGGATAAGTCGATCGATTGCCCGTTCAAATTGCAAAATTCTCGCGATGGAAAAGAATATCAGGTACCAGTGTGTACCGTGCTCCCATTTACTCATTTTGCCACGTGATTTTCACAAATTTCACATTTCTTTAGGAATTCACTTTGTTCGGATTGAATCGATCCTTGAGTGTCCCAATGGTGCAAGTCAAAAGTTCCAAGTGACTTAGATCCTTAGGACATTGCGAATGCTTATTGTGATTTACGAAGAAATGCTTTAATTCTGCTTTCATGAAAATAACTTATAAAATTGTTTTACAGAAAGAACATTTAAAAGTCTACGTGGTCTTCCCGAAAATCATTCTGAATTGTTACAATGTCAGAAATGTGTTTATGTTTCGTACGTATTGGCGGAACTTTTGCCTAGACCGTTTCTACCTACTTTACCGACTGTGCATTCTGTTACGCTGCAACCCACTGTACGTAGCAAATTGCCCTCAACGTTAATGCCTCTCTTACTGGAAAACTGCCTCGACCAATGTCTCCGTTGGAACAATTATTTAATTGAATCAAATGGTTTCATTTCAATCTTCTCTCGTTCTGATTCTAGGGCAAATTAAGGATAACTATAATATTCCTTTAATACTTCCAAATGATCCCATGAGCCAAGAGACTCGGTTGAGTCTCGTGTCAAATACGTACAGCGTAGCAGTAGCGAGACCATACATTTAACTATCTTAACACATGGTTCCATCATTTTATGAAGGAGTTATTATGTCATTTGCTGAAGATTTCCATTTTTTCCGAATTATCAAACAAATTTTGTTATGTTCATCATCAAATCAGTGTACGTCAACTGTCCGAATAAGATTCATAATCTTTCCGCAAAAATTCATTTAACAAAAGTATCAGACTGTCCGTGTAGAGCATTTTGATCAGGACCATACGGTAAAGTGTAGACCAATCACCAGCTCCACTGGTTCGTAATGGGTCGTACACACAAAAGTTCCATAAGCATAATCTGTAGAATGTCCCTTGCTGATATACGAAAGTCTGTCTGTTCTGAAAAGTAAAAGGACAATAATTTACGACTGTAAATCACACGACTATGGAAGGAAGCCCAACTTAACCAACTGAAAAGGGTTAAATTAATCATCAAGTATAACGTTGCAGTACGAAAGTCACTACTTGATTCAACCAACTTTATATGGTATTGGCTGACTTTTTAACACCTTAAGGTGAATTTTCAAATGACTATGAACAATTTTTTTTACTTTTACCGATTATCATTAAAACCTCTTGAAATATGCGGTTGCGTCTTATACGTTCTCCGTTGAAAAGAAAAGTCTAAATTCAAGATCCTTATTTCTTGAGAATATTATATTTATAGGTAAACGTGGGTAAATGCAAACCAATGATAACCTACCTTTGACAATACTACGTTGTTTATATAGAAATATACTTTAAAAGAAATAATAAACTATATTCATATATGAATACATTCACACTATAAACAGTTACGTGCATGGCAGTTTAAAACCTGGTCTTACAGTTCCAAGTGAACGTGGATAGATTAATATAAGAAACACAAGAAAATACTAGTGGACCAAAAAAAAATGTGAACATTGAAACGTTCTTTCCTACAAAAAGCAAATTAAATTGATCTGTCTTTCCTACTTTTCTTTTTAATTATTGTCCTAGGTCATTACTCTGATCAGAACTCAAGGTAGAAAAATATTTTAAACCCTGGTGCATAACGTCAATGCGTGATGTCTTTGCAAACGAGTGCCACGCCCATTTGACCATATAATTTATCTGCTTATATTCATATTAAATCAAATTTTGTTTGCACTTTTTCTTATCCTCCTGTTTATACACACTCAGCGTGTGTTTTACCGCAAATAAGGTGTTTCCAATAACATCACCCACAAATCGTGATAACATCCATTTTTTTAAAATCATTCTCTACCAAAATATGCATATTATATAGATATAAATAATATGTTAAAGTAAGAGCGTATAAAGTTGATTAACTCGATAGCCATATATTAGTCAGGAATCTTCATCAGACTTATTTTTCGTACAGCTTGGTTATTCCTTGTCCAGACTTTAGTTGCTTCAAGAGTTGCAAGCATTCCAGACAGCGCAAAGATTCTAGTCATCTTCGAGGATGCTCGAGAGATCACCTGTGTCGCATTAGACGTCTTGGAGACTGCTTTAGGACGATACTTGCTGTTTCCATAACCCGTTGGCACAAATATCAAAAAGACGTCTTAAAGACGAATTCGAGACGTCATGTGGTCTGAAGACGTCTTGAAGTCATACTTAAGACCACCTTTCAGCGGGTCAGCTACTATGGTTGGCTCTATGCAATTTCTCATTGTAACTTTCTAAATAGGAAAAATAAAACTCTGCACTAATTATCAGGCTGGCTATATTTTTGATAAAATATCATTAGGGAAGCTTCAAAGGAATCCCACTGTACCCTACTATGAAAGTGGAAAGGCGAAAGTCCTACTGTTCCGGATCAGACAGCAATTGAGTGACTGGACCATAACCCGATAAGCATTAGGAAAATCTAATCACATAGACCTGGTCATAGGCCTCAAGAAATTTGTGTACAGGATTTAACCGACTATCGTTCTTGTGCGAAAGACTACGAAAAAATTCTGGAACCAGTTTTTCCACTTTAAAGTCTCTCACATGTCAATATGTCATTTAATTTAAAGAAAAGTTAAAAGTTGGATTACCAAAGTACACTATGCATTTCCAATATGAAATTTCTGAAATGTTACAAGCAATCACCTAATCCTCGTTTTCAGCATTATTTGCAGCATAATCATTAGAGTGTTCTACTGTGGTAATCGTTAACCAATCCTACTCGATTGACGTAGCGAAGAGAGAAATCAAAAATCATGCATCGCTCAAGGTAAAAGAAAAATAGAATCTTCAAGATTTCTTTTGAGATATCACAGCGTTTTTTGCAGTTTACGACGTGAAAATATAACCAGTCACACGTTGTCGATTATCCGGGTATCTTCTTGACAAATAATAACAACGTATTGACTGCGTCAACGATGTGTATCTTATTTTTTTTAAATATTACTGAATTTATTATTCAACATTATAAGCATGTTTTCAATGGAATTTAATATATGCTGTCCTTATGTATTCATTTCTAGAGACAAAATAATGAATCATCGAAGATATAAATACGTAATCACAATGCAGCCTGTAGACTTTCGGAATACTTTATGTAAAATTAGCTACTACTTTTTTCCATGTGCCATTTATCTATTTTAAGTTCTTTTCGCCGATTCGGTTTTTTTAATACGTTTCAGAGCTATTTTCGAATAGATTCGGATGTCATTCGCTCGATTCAGTCTCTAATTTTATGATGCCAATGCGTTTCAGGACTGTCGGCGCTTTTCGATGCACTTTAAGATCCTGGTAATTCACTTATCTTTTAGGTTTTTCATATCAAATGTGAATTTCTCTTTATGGTTTAATATGAAAACATTCCAAGAAGAAGTCGGTCGGTAGAAAAAAAGATGGTCGTTATGCAATTCTTGGTAAGAGAATCTGAAACGGTGAATTAATTTAATGCAACTAATCTATTAAGTTATCATACACTTTCGAATTATCGAAACTGTCGATCTCAAATAATATTGCACAGAAATTTGTAAATTAATGTAGAAAAACATGATTATGTATAATCAGATGAAAAATTTATCTCTATCCGATTATATGTGATCAGATATACAATTATACAAGAATTCATTATGAAAATTCAAGTTCTATATAAATAATATTTTCCAAGAGCAGTTTGATAGATAAATGCGTTTATCACAATTATTTTAGGGAATACTGTTAGTATAAAATTTACATTCTCATAACGTATTTTTGTAAAATTTTTGATCTGATTAGATAGAGACAAATTTGGGATTTGGTTATACACAATTTTATATGATGATGTATAATCATTTTTCTGGGAAAATTTCAATGTTTACCACCAACACAAAATTCGATGTGAAAATATGTTACTGACCGAAATAGTAAAAGCAAATTTAAAAATTCTTATCATTAATTCATTTTTATCGAAAGCCATTGAAAATTTAAGTCCTACAAAAATTCAAGTGGAAAATAACAAAAATATTTTGAAATATTAACCAAGTTTTTTTCATTAACTTTAGTCATTCGTAAATGAAGGTTATTCATATATAAAACAATATTAATAACAGCTCTCTAATTTACAAGCGGATCGTGATACGATTATTAACATAAGTCATAAGCGTTATGTACGACATATTTCATCCATAAAATGTAGTGAATCAATTTGATACGATAATAAAGATCAAAAAATAATTTACAAGCTTTCAACTTCTACGACTGCATAAATTTATATTAATAGTATATCATTCGATCGCCGAGAACGTAGCTCTATATTCAATTATCAAAGTCATTTACTGGTACGATTATTAAAAACATAATTATAATTCCGAAAGAAAAAAACTCCAATTAAATATAACCAAATTTTATTCAACATTTGTAATTTAAAATTCGTATCGCATGTTCGTTCTCTTGATAGAGATAAAAAAATTAAATTAATGAACCACCAATGATTCAGAATCATTTAATCATATTCTTATCAAATTAGTAATATAGTAAGAAATGTTATTCCTGCCTTTAGTCCGAAGGAAAGATTTTCATGAAGTCAACGAGATAATAGAACGAGTCCAAATGATTATAAGGCAAGTATTTTAGTTACTAGCCTGAGTAAACTATCTCATTTTAAAGGTGTAAATTCATGGGAATAAAAATAATGGTACTAGTATCCCTGCTTCTCCTTCCTTCCTTTCCTTATGGCTATATCCCCAATCAGGGACATGTACCAGAATCCCTACTTCCCTCCTTTCTTCTTTTCCTTATGGCTGACTTCTCGAATAAGGAGATGTACCAGAGAATTCCTGCTTCTCCTTCCTTCCTTTCCTTGTGGCTATATCCCCAATCAGGGACATGTACCAGAATCCCTACTTTCCTCCTTTCTTCTTTTCCTTATGGCTAACTTCTCGAATGAGAAGATGCGCCAGAGAATCCTTGCTTGTTCCTTCCTTGTTTTCCTTATGGCTGACTCCTCCAATGAGGAGAAGCGTCAGAAAATCCCTGCTTCCTTCTTTCCTTTCCTTATGTCTGACTCCTCGAATGAGAAGATATGCCAGAGAATCCCTGCTTCTAACCAGGCTAATGCTACCTTGCCGTTGATTGTTTACCGATTGGTAGAGGAAGCTAACAACGGTGAAGATACCCTTGTCAGGAACTGGGACACTGTCGGTAACTGGGCCCTCTTACTTATCTACCTCTAAAATTGAAAACGTCCCACTGGTTGTTAGTGGACAAAGCGTGTGTGCAAGAGAGATGGAAATACGATTTCTTATAGACGTCCAGGGACTGGGAGCGCAGCGTTAGGTGTCCAGCTACCGGGGGGTAGACCTCAAACATTTTGTGACTAATTCTGGTATATTACCAGGAAAGTTATCACACGTCCTGTCAGAGAAAGAGGAGGAACAGGATTTTTTTATGACAGCTACGGAAGCTCGTTCTATGCTAGATGGTTTATAATATCTTATACTCTTCCTGCTATGATACATTTAATAAATGTTATTATCGCGATGAATGACGTAATCTTTGGCGTTAACCTAAAAAACTATATAAGAAGTGAATCATGCTCTTATCTTACTAATTGAGAAACAATAGTTGCTCTACACTTTTTCTTAGGAATCGTCGCAACATTCAAAAATATTATTATTTTTATCATTGTCGCTTATGATTACATTGTTACCTTGAAAATAAGAAAAATATGATTAACGTGAACCCGATAGACAAATTCTTTACTCGAACATATTCGCTTTAGCATTTCATACAAAATTATTAGCTATGACGACATTATTTTCAGAAATATAAATCTTAATATAAAAAAAGTGTTCAATATGGAGATTTTTACGTGGACTCATGACACAGATGAGAGAATGTTCCTGTAAGATTTTTCCCTTAATTATAGATTAATTGAAATTAAAAAATTAATTGGATTTAATTCAAAAGTGGTATCCATACATTATTTATACATAATTATTAACCCTACAAAGTATATGGATTGATGAACTTACATAGTTGAAAAAGAATATTTGGGCTGTATATAGTATTTGCTATATTTTTCTTACTGAAGATTCAAAATCGCCGGGCCATTGAAAAAAATAAGATACGAACCTGAATGCTTATGTATGGTAAACATTTTGTTATCGAGATTAATAGAAAATATTTAATGTACTATTCACGCAAATTTATAAGTCGAAAGCATTTGAAATTCTTATTAAAATCTATCATTGTCATTAAAATATTAAAAAAGAACTACCATTGTCATAAAAATGTACACGGTGACTTTCCTGTAATCGATTCTAGGATAATTCCAGGTCCCATGAATTTTACTAGGAACCATTAAATGATGATTCACCGAATGCATTTCATGACTAGTTGGGCATATAGCAATCATTGAACGGTACTGCGAATATAACATACTTCACTTAAGTGCCATACCAATTGAGCCACCCTCTATAATTGGCCCAACTGAACCAGCAATTTGCATAAGCACATGCAAGTTCACTACCGTTTGCATTCCGGGAACAATAGAATTCTTGCATCCCCCTACTTTTTAATCCTATGCATTTAAATGGTTTTGTTGGAAAGTCGGTAATTGGGACATTTATCTTATCTCAATTTTAGAGCCGACAAAACTGGACCAGCTACCACCCCCGATATACTTCAAAGCTTTACGGTTATAAAGCGAAAAAAATAAAATGTAAACTATCAAGAGATTCAAGAACCCAAAATCATGTCCAGATACCACGAAACAAACCGAACAAACGAAACACCTTTCTTTTCCTGCATAGAAGGTGTAATTGACTGAATTCCTGCCGAAAAGATCGTGAAATTTGGAAACTTAAAAACGCCCAAATAATCTGGATAAAGATAATAAATACCAGGTCTTTTCAAGGTGGTTAATTTCTTTTTTTTTGATGACACGCAAAGTGTCCGTAAGCTTCGTACCTATTCGAAATTATTAAAATAAATCGAAATATTCTTCACGCAATGTTTTCGTCTGAAATTTAATTTTTCACGAAGAAAACTAAGTTTCAAATATAGTCCATACCGCAAAGATATTACAATACTTTTTCTACAATTTTATCTTTCCAAGCCGGATACGCGATCTACAGCATCGGCATTTAAACAGGGAATTTATAATATGTTAACGGGAGAGCGGTGGGAATAAGCCACTGGTTTTTTACTTGTTGATTTTATTACCATTATAAATAATTATATAAAGAGTATATATAGTACAACAATAGAGCTTCGCGTTTTTTCAATAATTAAAAGACAACGGTTTTTTCCAAGTTGTTAAATGCATTTGTCAAGCATAATTCGATTTCAAACCAAGCTTTATCACACTAAAGTTTTTATTATTCCCACACTTTGCGCGCATGTTTACCTGTAGCCTGTTTACTTCTCGCGCATGCGCAGTACAGTACATACATGCACATTCATCTGTCGCATCGCAACGCCTGTTACTCCAAATGATTCAAGCCAAGACCAACAAATTAATATAGTAGTATTATAATATAGTAAAAATTAAGCTCACACGAATATGCTGGTCTTAAAAAGATGAGTACGAAGTATGTCTTTGGTTATTGTTAAAATAACTTAGGTTTTTGTCATCGTCAATTACTTTTACAAATTTTTTTGAAAACACTTTCCAACAAATTAATATATATATTACTTCAAGTATATTTGAGAATTGACCAATTTTTTTTCAAATTCATAAAAATTTTGAGGATGCCCAATTTGTTTCCCCATCTCTTTCCCTATACATATATACTACTCATGTAACGGAAATACATTAGTCGGAGACAGCATACAGTTTTCCGTGTTATTACTAATGTCATCTGAAACTCTTTCATCCTATAAAGATATTTAATTACGGAAAAATATATAATTTCACTTTTTCTTACCTATATCGGCATATCGACGTCATCATTAAAATATTTGTCAATATGTATATCATATTTCTTCATAATTAATTTGCAATATTCAAAATACATTTAAGACAGGTATACTATTTGTGAAAAAGAAATTCTACAATTGTTATGGTACCACTCGTCAAATAATAATAATTCATCGTAAGCAGAAAAACGTATTGTGACTCAGTCATCTACAATATACTATATACATATATGTATGTGGATATATGTAGGTATAAGCACTTTGTGATGCGCGTATAAAGGGTACTTTTCTGCAAATATGCAGAAACCAATTGAAATCGAATAAGAAGAGAGAACAAAAAGAAAATATCTGTTTGATCATTTTCATTCTTAACCCTCCATTAACCGTGCGAATTTTAATTACGAGTTTTAAAGCATGATTTGTTTCAGACCAATTAGATATAGATTTTATTCTTTTAAACTAAATAAATAACATGTTCATTACACTGTATTAATCGTATTAAATAAAACAATTGCCCCGATTATATGATTTTTGATGGATGAATAAAATAAAATAAAACAACGAGTTGATTTTTGGAAATTCTTCCATTTCGGGGAACGCGTAAAATCGAGAAACGCAACCGCAGGTGCTGATCTTTGGGGTCGCGTAAAATCAACAAACGCAACTGGATGCACCAACGGGAGCGGACGGTTACGGAAATGCACGGCCGCTCAGGCTGCTAGGTTGAAGTAAAGAGGATCGAAGTAAGCGTCAGATAAATGGTGCCGGAAACAGAGAGCAATTGATCGAGAACGTAGCAGATCCAATCGGAGTTATAAAATCGAAATCCCTCCACCAATTAATAAATTGGGAGTACTCACCGGAGCTGGTCCAGCTGATCCCTCAAGGCGGAGAACTGCATCCAGGGGACACTCGGATAGACACTGCACTATAGCACAGAACTGCACTTTCGAAACACAAGCAGAAAATTTATAGGATTCTCTGGATTTAGCGAGAGCAACGCGAAAACTGCGCAGGCGAGAACTTTCTATATCGAATAGCAAACCCAGCTAGAAAAACTATCAACAAAACAGCCCGGGAGCGCGAGGCAGCTCGAGGAATCCCGATCGGTGTCCCAAGCCAGACTGCTTTAAAGCAGTCAATTGACATTAGTCAAATTCGAGAACCAATCATTCTCATTGGTTGAGATCCTTATAGCCGGTAACTCTTATCCTTTCCCCCGAGTCGTCCCTTTAAACCAAATCCAGAGCGTTCCTTAACGAATCCGTACTTGACGCTTGGAGATTCTCCACGGCCGCTTCCCCAGGGCATCGGGCGACAGTCGGGCACCACGTCCTTAACTTGGGTCAGGGTGTTCCTTCCCTGCCCTTGACCGTAACAAAACTGTACCTCCGCTCGCTCTACAGCCCTTTGCCCATCTCCAGCGCAGGTATCTCATCCGGACCTCCGCCGGTCCGGGAAGACGTCTCCGTCGGGTCGTCTCCTCTACCGGGCAACTCGGTACCTCGAGACTATCTCTCCCCGGCAGATTCGACCACCTCGGCCTCAACTCAACAATAACAAATCTTCCCGAGAGCATCGGCGTAACTGCACGAATCAACCCGAAAGCGTAACTTCTGAACAGGGTGGCGACTCGAAGGGAACCAGAAAGCGAGAACGTTATCGGAATCGGTAGCTGGAGTCGCCTTGTGACCTGGATCGAAAAATCACGTCACAGTGTATAGGATTTATTGTTAGACAGGAGTAACCGACGTTACGCGTTACTGCTTATTCTTGTCTGAATCTTGCGCGTGCAAACGTAGTCATTAACTTTGTTCAATTTACCTAGACTTTTGAAACTTTTAAAAAAGTGACGAACAAAGCTGTTCTTCTGTACATGTGTAGATTTAACGCGTACAGCAAAAACCTGGAGGAATTTGTTGGTAAAAAAAGGGGAAGGCCTTATTTTTAAAGCAGCCAAGAAATTGTCCGAAAATATGTTAAAAATATATCATACGAATGACAGCCAAGATGTGCGAAAGACGGAAAAAAGGACGACCGTAGGTAGGACGAATGCATTTCTGAATGACGTCGGTAGGATGTCCCTTGCTGATATACGAAAGTTTGTTGCACGTCGGTAATGGCGATTCACGATGTCTCTATGACGTATTTCTAACATCGCAATGTCGTATGGGCCCGTGTAAAAGGACAATAATTTACCACTGTAAATCACACGTCTAAGGAAAGAAGACCTACCTAACTAACTAAAAAAGGTTAAATTAATCATCAAGCATACGTTGCAGCATAAAAGTCACTACTTCGTTCAAACAACTTTATACGGGGGAAGTCATTTAACTTCAGACAAACGAGTATTTCGGAAAGGAAGCATATTACGAAAAAAAATGTTCGCGAATAAAAAATAACGACACAGCATTTTTTCCCCCTCGAAAGCAAACGAAATTTGTTGGAACAATTTTTTAGTAAAATTCTTCCTTTCCGAGATATTCGTTTGTGACAAGTTAAAAGACTCGCCCTGTATAGTATTAGCTGACTTTTTAACAACGTCAAAGTTCAACCAATTTAATGATGATTACCATCTGTGAGTCACGTTAATCATATGATTATTAATTCCATGAAAATTCACTTGATTCTAAACGTATCGTTAGAGTTGCAAAATTACAATCATTAAATACACAGAAAGGTGTCACCCTCGACCGATATTCATGGGCACCTCCATCCTGCTGATCTACGACTTTTCTTATCAATCTCAGATTACCTGACTAACGCGGTGAAAATATTGCAAAAGCAAGCAATTAGTCATCGATAATAACTGATTGAAAATCCCAAGCAGGAAGTTCTCGCAGCGACTGGGGAAACATTTTTTTTAAGTTTTGGGTCAGGGTGATATTATTATTGTTATATATTTATATTGTTTTATCCGACAAAGAAAACGTTGACTGATCAGACGTTGTTACGAACATAACGGGGCTCATTATGACCTCCGTTCCTGGAACAGATTTAAATTTCGCACTTTTAAATTTCAGATTTAAATAACCAATTGAAAGTCCCACAGAAAGCTCTCGTAGCGGCTGGAGAAATATATTTTAAGTTTTGGGCCAGGCTGATATTGTTATTGTTATATATTTATATTTTTTTTACCCGACAAAGAACGCGTTGACTAATCAGACGTTGCGACGAATATAACGGGGCTCATTATAACCTCGATTCCTAGAATAATTTTAAATTTCGCGCCAATGAGTATACAGGCACGTACGAAATGGATAACTTTTGTGATTTTCGAAACCGCTTGCGGTTTTTTGAATGGGTCACAAAGAATTGCGACATACCTGGATCACCATACTGATCGATGAATTTGTTGCAATTTTTTTTTGAATTCGCTATAAGGCCCTGACGATTTTTTTGAATTCCAAAATCAAAGTTTTAATTAACATAATTAACGTTATTGATAAGTACTATCAACGAGTCTATAATCCTTTTTTTTTTTTTTGGAATAAATACTTCAATTTACTTGAACCATCAGTTGCAAAGAATGAGTTTGTAAGATTGTGACATCGATTGTTTTTCAAAATTATCTGCCAAACATTATGTCTGACGTCCGTCTGAAATTTATTCAAAATGAATAAACGGTTTTGAAAAGTAGCGCTATGGGAATTTGCTTCCGTAAGCTAATTTTAGAAATGTATAAAAACGACTTTAAAATTATGATCGCCGGCCGTTGCATTTTTGACGCACGTAGCAAATAAAATCTGTGCATCATCGAGCATGGCAAAACAATGATTGTTCAGTTTCGAGGAAAAGTCTGTCTCTCGTAAATAATCCTGTGCAGTTCTGAATAAAATTACAAGCTGGGTACGGCTGCATTTAAATGGGCTTAAGCCGCATGCCCGAATTAATGCAAATTCATTCTAAATCTCATGGGAGAATTCGAGGTCGTATTAGGTCAAAGGAAAAATACATTTGTCTCATTTAAATAAGTAAAGCTGCGCGGCGGTCCTGTTCAATTCGATTTCACTGGCTGACATTATCCCCGAGCATTTTTCCTTGAATTGCATAATCCCTGAAAATTCAAATTTCCGTAAATTCACAATTGGCAAATTCGTAACTGTTGATTTTCATTTATTCAATATTTTAAAGAAAAAATCCTATTGTAAGGTTTCGAAGATTTCCCACATTTTTCGTCGATTGCGTGTTTATATTGAAAATTATAGGCTTTTTTTCTTATGGGAATTATTTTCCTGTATCTTTATATTTAATTCTTCATACACGATACAGTACGCGACTGTCTTTAAATGTTGATAATACTGATTTGGAGCTCAAAAAATTATTCGATATTACTTTGTACTGGCCTATCTTTCAATAGACGTACCGTATCCGATAAATCTGCAGGCGTATTGAAATTAATGAGCGGTAGTCTACAAATCTTGATAAACATATTATACTTCTCAGTATTGAACTCTAAATAATCTAACGTTTCTTTTGCCATGAAAAGGTAAATTTAACGATATCACAATTTTACTCAAATTTCAAACCCATTGTTAATAAATATTAAAAAATTAGAAATGACTCAAAATACCGATTTATTATTAGACTAGTTGGTCACTGTGGTTATTTATATTTGCCCTATATGAAGAATGGCAACATTTTTTCCTGGGGGAAACATACATCCTACACGTCAATATTCTGCATGTGCAGCCCTAAACGTTGTGAAACCGAAATAAATCCTTATATTATTCTCATGTCGTCACGTCAAAATACCAACGTCAATATATTTGATGAAAAAATATATGCACGACCGGATATGAAATATTTAATTTTTTCATTTTTGATATCAGATACCACGAAGGATTTTTAAAAGTCAAAATTTAAGGAAATTTTTAGAAATTCGGTCATCCCCTTGGTACTACCTATGAAATGTCACGTCAGACTCAAAGTTGAGTGCTATGATGGCCCACACAAATTCGACGATGGGTCACAGAAAATTTTCATCTTTACGTTAATGAAAATATAAAAAGTATAAATGGAAATATGAAATGTGGTATAAATAGAAAGTGTGTATTAATGATTTTTAAATAAATACTCAGTATTTTGTCAAAATTTTATTTTCATTGATATTTGGATATGACACTATCGAATTTATATGAGGACTTATTTAAGTCTCGCTTGCGAAGTGTAGGACTGCACGTGTGGAATATTGACGTTCCCACCATAGGGGCATGCCTCCCTAGGGAATGAATGTTGTTATTATTCATATAAAAAAAAAAGAATATACAAACCGCAATGACTAACTGGTTTAATAGTGGCTCAGTATTTTGAGTCATTTGTATACTGCATTTGGCGGTTAGTACAAAAGGTATCGCGATTATAAAAACGCTATACGAATTCAATGATTCACTGGACGAATCGTATGATGTAGAATCAGCCAAAGGTAAAGATAATAGAGAATCCACATAAACAATGGGTTGTAGCGATTCACTTTTTGAGAGAAGAGAAAGTAATTGTAATTTTTTATTTGAATCCTGATTTATTTTTTTTTTAAATGAACACTCACTATCAGTGAACTTCGTAGTATATGTAAAACAAGAAATTGAAAATTTCCAAAAAAATACCTGGCTTATGTATAAAAATAAAATTTGCGTGGGACCAAAATTTGTTCCTGTTATGAAACCAAAACATAACTAAAATACCTAAATTTGTCTTTACGCTATTAATGCTTTATCAATAATGTTTTTACATTTTCGTGCATCTTATTACAATTTTTTAATATAATATCAAATACTATTATTGAGCTGATTCGATCTTCATGATAAGAATGTTGAACATTGAGTAAAAAAACTTAATGATTTTCACTTGAATAATGAGCCAGCGGAAATATAAATATTGAAAAACTACCATGCGAAAATAAAAATAACGAGTTTCAAAATCATTCAGTATATTTGTATCCCTAGGAAAAATCCGAATCAGAATATTTAGGGGAAGCTCTGATTTCTAACTTGAGGGCAATCCAGCTAGTGCCTGGTTAGATACGGGTCAATAATTCCACTTCGTAAGTAACCATATTTTTGCATGAGATTAATATAAATGAACATGCAACGTAACGTTTGCGCCGAGTTCAGCTTAGCCAGTCAAACTAGCCAGGGCCAGATTTGAATTCGATTTCAGTGTTATGTAGTATATAAAATTTACTATATTATTAATATTCATAAAAGTATATCAAGTATACATTTAACATAGTAAAAGAATTGTATAAGTAATACAGATATAAATAAAATATAATAGCTATATTTCCGATTGTTAGGTGGTACAGTCACGCACAGGCGCACCTATTTGTAATGCTGTGTGCAGAAATCGAATCTGCGATTGTCGGGATGCTCGAAGTGAGGAGTGTGAAAAAATCTATTCACTGAGCTACCGACCCAACAAATGAATTTTACTTCGATTGAGAATTATAATCGTCATAGTTTGACATTTCGATTGTGTACGTCCCAAGAACTGTACGCTAAATATTAAAACGTAGCATACCTCAAAATTGAGCTATCGTCTGACAAAAATTAAAATCTATATATTGGAATGCTTCTGATAGAAACCGCTTTAATGCAGTTGTGCATTTTGATTTGTATACATTTTTTCAGTAATCGTATGGGGTTAGGTATTCTTTCACCTATCAAACTGCCAATTTTCGATCGCAATATTTAGAGACAGAGAGAATCGAATAAGCATAAAATCATGTAATTTATGTACTTAAATAAAAAATATGTTATGTAAATTGAATTACTCAAAAAGTTGTTCCAGAATAGAATTCCGCACTTTTACTGAATTTATGGAATAGGCCAAGGTAAATCGAATGCAATCGAAATAGGATAAATCGTCATTTTCGAAATCCAATTATTTCGATGACAGAATGTGGAAATAAAAACTCAATTTTACTTCATTATCGACCGTTCGACCCTGACAAGGAGTCTTAAAAATCAATTGCAGGTCTTGCACAAATACACACCTTAGCAATTGAATTATAAATTTTTCAAACATTTTTCAATCGAGACTAATAGCCATTTATCATATCAACAAAATAATTTCTAAATTCAATGTACTCGATCCGTCAGCATTTACGTCATTTTTAGCCTCTCACTCTCGTTGCTGCATCATTCTGTAGGTTGAGTCGTGTCGCTCGATAAAAATATTTATAGCTAACTATACATCCTCTTTGAGATGATTCCTTCATTTAGATGGACCATAAAAATATCATCGTAAATAAGTATCTTACTTTTTCACACGATCCATCAATTCTCTCATTATTTTAATACTCAAAATCGCACCATTTTTGGAATTACTATATGGTATGAAAAAGATAAATTTGGAGAATAATCGTGATATCCATATTAAAATATTTGTCAACCATGAAACGTAAAGTTATAATATTCAGAAATAGATTGCAGAACGAATTGATCAATTTTCACGAAAAAACATCTGATCTCATGAGCCCCTATAACTTTTTGAATTCATCATTCAAATGTATGCAATGGCCCATTTATCAATATGGCGTATAATATAAGACATACAACGTGATTGGTAGCTTCATAAAAACAGAAACTTCTAATATCCAAAAATTTTGAAAATTTGTCTGTTGATTTTGTGTACCTTGGACAAAGTGCTGAACATATTTTAGTACGCATGCATAAATATGTATTGTAATACTAAAAAGCAATACAGATAACATAGACAGAATGCACGTATGCTTCCACACATATTAGTTTTCAGGGTCAAGTTCTCAGAAAATAATATATCTATATTTATCAAAATTTTCAAAAAAGTACTGTGCGTTGTTTACCTACTAACAATGACCGAAAAGAAATTTCCGAAAAGCCACTGATCCGTAACGTGAATCGAATGCACGATCGTTTGGATACAGCAGCGTGCAGCACCTAGTACTATTTATTTCAATGCTATTTACGCAATGAGAATCCCTGAATAATGCACGGCATGCACGTAAGTTGCAATAATAAGAATAATAATAACAATATCCCGCTCGAAAGAACCGAAAATGAAATCGAATGTAACAAATAGCGATCGATCGTAGGAAAGATTTATAACGGTATCGATCCCAGAGATACGAATTTAGTCGTTCACGTTAAATACAAAAATTTCAAGGTTATAAAATTTGACGTGTCACAGGTCGTTGAATGACAAACTTTTTAAAACTCCATAGTTTGGACGTGATTTGAATTCAATTAAAAAATATGAAAGAATATGCATACATATAGGGTTCTATTCAATTTTCAAAATTTTACTGTTTATATCGTAAATTTTATAAATAATGCATAACGTGCAGGTGCATAGTAAAACGCGAACCACTCATAAAGTTTAACATTAAAATAGTGGAATCCTTTGAATGGGTCAACATAATCTGTGACATCCGTAGATTTTATTATTCCTTGCCAGTAAAATTTTATTTGTATCGTATGTATTTTTAGAATTTTTTGCACTTTCATTGATTTTAATGATTTTGACTGAGATTCACAATTTTTTGACAATTTTACTGTAATTCGCGTTACACCTACAGCAAATCCGTTGATATTGCAAATTTTATCATAAAAAAATATATAGTTTAAATATCATTGCGTGACGTCATTCCATTACATAAGGAGAGAAATGTAATTTTGATTTGCTACAATAAATGCCAATATTGCATAATATCAGAAAATATCAGAAAATAATTGTCAACGATTATCGTAATTATCACTACCGACTATTTATAATATTTTTAATACAAGTATTTTTGCCGATATCAATTTAATGCCATTTATATTGACATTTTAATACGTAAAAGGACAAAGACAATCTGAAACTGCAATAATTTTTTCAAGCCGCGAGAAAACTTTATTGCACCTGACAAATCGTCTGGCGGCACGCGACCGACAGAAAACTTTCAGGAAATAAAGAATTTATAGTCCAAGAGAAACAAATGCCAAATAATATATATAAGCATTTTTAGGTGAAAGATACCAATAACCAACCGAATCGACACACATCCTAATCTTGATCAACGATTATCGCTAGTAGGTTAATGGCGACGGATAACAAGGACTTACATATGAATAAAGACGATAGACTTCATTGAAACATAACCAAGAAATTTCATGGGATTTAACGTTATAATTCCAACCAACCAAATGAAGTAAAAGGATGCACTTGACAGAGCAATGCCTTCCTTATCTGCGATTCTGAAAAGTAAAAGGATAAAAATGTGCGGACGAATTTGGCGAACCAGAAGGAAATTCGAGAAATGCGAATTATCCTCTTTACGAGGCTGAGACCGGTCTAGTAGGAAGCTTGTCGCTTAGAGAAATAATAATTCTATCGAGCGATATTCAGCGAGACACCAAAAAAAAAAAAACGAACGTGATAGTCGACGTTAGCGTTGCGAAGTCCATTTATACGTGTATATTTAGAAAGGACGAGCCCGAGACAAGTCTTGGAGAAGCTCTTAGGAATGGCAATCCATTCTTGCAACGGCCAGAAAGGCGAAACTGTGAAAAGAAAAGCGACGGTGCACAAGTTCTATTCAATTTCTGTATTTCTTATTAAGAGTAAAGTTTCCAATGGATACCAATATATCTTTCGTTTGCTGCTTACTAAGATACCGCGATTACCCTTCGGCAATTCTTTGTATTCTTTTGTACATAAATCCGAGAAGTAATGTTCGTAAGAATGCATAAAGTGCAATGTACGATTAACAATAAAAGGTTAAAAAAAATAGTTTTTATTTGCAGAGAATAAAATATGAAAATAAAGAATGGTATTTTTTTCGTAATTAGCTAATCAAATATTCATATAACAATAATTCACATTTTATGAGTTAACATTGTATTCAGAATATGCTAATTCGGTAATTTCTTTAAATGGGTAAAATTAAAAAGGAAAACAATTACCAACACTCGTGTCTGTCAACGTAAAAAGGTGTAGTTATTGAAAAAAAAATTTAGATCTTTTCGAACAGCCAATGAATTTCTTGTTAGATAATTGATAGTAGATGCACGAAGAACTACGGAGAATAGCGATAAGAATACTATGAGAATTTAGTACTTATTTATATTACTATAGAGAGTTTTTAAAAAAAGACAAATCCTCGCGACAACGTCCTCTTTTCTCTTGTCATCCTTTATTCTTGAAGAACATAGCGTAGAGTTATTACTCGACCAGACTCTGACTACCTCTGTTGCATCTGACGTTGAGTGTACTTGCACGGGCTGGTGGGACAACGTGGAGAAAAAGCGCGAAGGGCGTCGTGGTGGGGGAATCCAATAAAAGTCAGTGACCGTGCTCCGTTGAATCAGAGTGGCGGCGTACTCCGGGCCAGCTGGTTATTCGCGATTCTATGCGTGTTAAAAAAACACTCATAGTTTAACACCCATTTTTGAATGATCAACCCTCGTTGTTCCTGTTACGAATTTTTTCGAAGTCGTGACGTCCTTAAACCGTGCGATTTTCGATAGTGTCGTATCGTGGTGTCATCGAGGAATTTATTTGTTTTCGCGTCCCAAATCTTAAAATTTAGTGTTCAGTCGTATTTTTGCGTTTACGTAAGAAATTTACCAAAAATCGCGAGCGCGAGTGTCCAGTTGGTGCCCGGAAAATGAGAAAAAATTGTCAGTGATACTTGTCGAATGTAATTTAATTCTCCTTTTACCATTCTACAAAGTATTTCATTTTATCCTTGCTTGTATTAAATTGTCATCCAACATGGCGGAAAGGACTGTCCCAAATTTATCGACAAGTTTCGGAAAGCTCGTGATCATTGTTATTGCTACCATTGTTTGTGCCGAAGCTCAAGAAGTACCACAGGTTGTATCTGATACTGGAGCTATGGTGAGTCTTTTGTTTTTTTATCGTACGAACAAGCATTTTTAGTGAAAGATATTTGGTTCAAACGTTACGTTCGTTAATTCCGCTATTTTGTCATTCGAAACTACAATGACGCATTCAAATGTCAACTTTACAAAGGACAATTATATACTAGGATATTTGATGTGTGACATCCAGTGAATATGTTGGAGAAGCAGGTTTGAATGCGATTAAAAAAAAATCGTGATAAATGCACAAACATTCCTGAAGCTGCCGGTCATAGTAACATTACGTATTTTTCTATATCTATTATCTATAGATTACATGCTACACGAAGTGCTATATCCCAGGATACAAGCAGATAGTAGATACCAGATTTACTTTGAACTGATCAATTCCGCACCTACTCCTTTGTTTTCAAACAAATGATTCATTGAATGGAAGATAAAGCAGCGGGGATAATAAAATAATATAATTAATTAAAAGATTGACTTGTGCAAATAGCATATAAGTGAATATCAGTATGTCTAAGTAATTCAAAAATTAAAATGACATTGTAAAGCAACTTGACATTTCCCATTATTATAGTGAGCGTTCCACTAACTTCACATGATATTACGTTATCATAAAATCGTGAAAGTATAGTGTCGTGGAGGGTAAAATTATTTTTTTGGAAAACCCACGAAAGCCGTGATGCGGCAACGACAGAAAAGATATCTCGGCATATGAGAGTTTTAAACAAACAAATCGCCCAAATGGCAAATACGATGATAAAAGCCACACGATAACCAGATTACACAACTTGATAGTCTTTTATCTAAGAACAACCCGGTCCACGTTTGCTTTTTTTCTTACCGAAAGTTGGTCACCGTGTCTTACCGTCCTTATACGTATATTGTGATTGGATCTCGATTACACTACATGCATATATTTCACGTAAATTGATTAGAAATTTAATGAATCTTTTTCGCATATCGTTTCTCATCGGCAGTTGACAAGCCTATTGATTACGTGTTAAATTGACATTAACTGCGGTAATAGCAATAAATTTCTTACCGTTGTACACGCTAAGAAATTTTGTGTTTTTCACGCCTGTACAAGTGATCTATATGTATAAGTCTATCATTTTAGTGTCGCCAAGTAGCGTTAGTCGCCGGTGTTAAGTATTCAGTGTAAAATTTTAATGAAGTTGCATTCGACACTTGGGAGAGTTACGATCGAAACTAAGCAGCATGCAACGGTGTTAAATTCAAATGAGCCATTTCTGCTTTTATTATTCATCAATTTGAATATCTCCTTTGTAGTAAAAGACTATAATGAATAAACTGGATAACGGTAGTCCCTCTCGGCTACATTCGTCCTGTACTTTTTACTTGGCATTCTGCGAGATTTTAGACACTAATATTTTTACCGTTCAGGCCTTATCAATTTTTTTAAGGTGCAGAGGAATTTAAATGATTACTGAAAAATCGAATAATTTACAGCCAGTAGCAGTGTGAGGAATTTGAGGAAAAGCAGAAAGAAAAGATCAGTGGCTGAACAGGTTTCTAATTAATGACGTAAGGTGTGCTCGTGGCGTCACGCGATTCCTCTGACAAAGTTCAGAATCGCCTGATGACTCGGTGACGACCTTCGGTTTACAATAAATCGTTTGCGTTCTCTCTATTCTCGATGAGGTATTACGCCGGACAGCAAGAAAAAAAATCAGGACTGATGATGACTGATAGTAATATTCGATAAATAAAAGAGATACAATGATCATGAGGTTGTTGAAGTGAAATGAAAATCTCGTGTTGTGCACTTAAATATAACTTGTAACCCAGTGTCCTCTTTGTGAATGATATTGTCGTCGTTGGGATTCCTCGTAAATTATTGTATTTGTACTAATAATTGAAATTCGAAAGTGACATACTTTTTGATTTAGTGTCGAGATTCGATTTTTAGTCGAGTTAAAAGCCCCCCTAAAAAAGGAATGGCATTGAACAAGTAAGTTAAATAAGATAAGTCGAATACACAATCGATTTAATGCATCGATCAATACAGGCGATAACCTTCATTTTCTAGATTGGAAAAATGGGTGACTCGTAGACCGGAAAGGGCAGGTCATTTAGAGGTATCCACATGTAAGATCGATTAGAAGTTGGGTCTTATCTTGGGATTGTTGTAATTATTATCTTTGTAAAAGATCGTTCTATACGCTGTATGTAAATATGGAAAAGTAGATCGATGATTGAAAAAGTTTGTTTTTCTTTCAATTCTTGCTGTGATAAAAATAAAAATATTGGCATACGGCACTGTGTTATCTTCGTGTGAAAATTTCAGTTGCTGGTAGCACAGTGAACAAAGCCAGAACTGTTGAGTTAACCCAGTGCCTCGCAAACGTGAAAGGAACGATCTTTTTGTGTCGATCCCGACCGATCGACGCAAAAGGAGATAACAGATAGCAGTGGATACCTCGTGAATGTTAGGCGAATAAGATAAAAAGATGTTAAACAGGCTGAATTTTTAAACTCTCGATGACAGCTAAATAGGAAAATTTACGAAGGACAAAAAACAGCTGAATCTGCAAACCAGTGCTTCCCGGACAATGGCTTTGTCTTGTGAAAGATCCACTTCAACGAATCCCGGGTAAATTAATAAAAATTTCCATGCTGTGGCGAAGTGCCAAGTTTCCTCGACGCAGCTTCATACTAGGAAATAGTAAATAATGTATGTTGTCCGACGCGGAAATACTCCTGCCCGCAAGATCAGCCGAAGCACGCTGCCTGGCCTTCGTCATCGCGGATCCACAGTCTGGACACGAATTAACTGTCATTGGAATATTAACAATCGACGATAGATATTCGTATTGTCAACACTACGACACGACGAAGCGACGCCACGCGGGACTTTTAGTCATTACAAGATACAGAGTTTCGCGAATGACCAGTTAACCTATGGTCGGTCTTTTGTTTCTCTAATGGATCGGCGTCTCAGAAACACAGAAACTATATATTTTCTTACGACTGTTCGCGAGCTAATTTTTTGCATATTTTTTTACACGTTTCATAGTTATCAACGTGAAACGATTGTACGTCGACAATAATTTGAATTTAAAAAAATAATCTTTCGCCATTTTCAGAATAAAAAGTCCAACCCAACAAATCAATGAACCCGCTGGCATTTTCTCTCAGGGAGTTCGAACCCCGTATTTTCCGGTTGGTATAATTTCAAGATAGCTGGTGTCAAAGATATACGTATTCAAGTCCTTGGCAAACAAAGAATAGTTTCGAAGTCACTCTTTCATACTACTGCGATACGGAGGTCTTGTTACTAGAATTATAAAAAATTACTACCACCTCTACCTACTGCGACTCTTCCTATAATTGTTACGAGATTCAACGGGATGCATCGAGTATAATGCATAATGTCGCCACGTGACAACATCGGTCGCATGTATACCCATAAATCGCATATTTATATATCGACGAGGGACTAGATATGCATTTGACTTTGAACACGAAAACAAAGCATCCTGGATTGCGCAGTTTGAAACGTGGATATCTATCTTCCAGTAGAGAATACATAATAAGATGATAAAGGATACGATTAGTTTTTTACATAGTTCGCTCCCAATCAAGTCGGAAGACAAATTTATTTCGACAACTTTTTTTTGCTTCGATCGTACCAAACTGCTTTCTAAATTCGTCGTTAACGAAACGATTTTCTTGTTACCTTTGATTTTGCGTGGATGTTGGGGAAACACCAGATGTTTTTTTTATTTACTTTTAATTCACTATTATCGCCCTCTCTTACTTTCCATTTTCTTTCATATTTCTTCCACGTCGATCCGAACTCTGACGTAAGACTGATGAACAATTAGTTTTTCATATCGCATTCCTTACGTAACTTAATGGCCACGTGGGACATTGCATGCGTGCTTCGTTGCACGTTCTGTCAGGAAGTATAAAACTTTTGAACAAAGAAAAAAAGTTGTAGCTGGTCCATGAGTAAAATGTATTTTTTTTTAACGGATCGAGAACAAAGAATTATCTTAGCAAGTCACACGCGACTCTGCGAAAAATTCTTGTTTCAGAGTACATGCATGTGCATGGTTTACGTGAAATATATTTTTTTATTCGCAAATATATTTCAGTGACTTTATGGAAATTTACTTTCGCAAATTTCGAAGGAATTTCGGTGTTTGCAATTTGTCAAAAATATATATTTTACTCGTGGATTGACTATGTATATACAGCGTTATTCAGTTGAAACGCACCACCAAGTTAGCCCGTCCATTTGATTTTTCATAATTTTATTATTAGCAGATACTCAATATATCTATAGACAGTGTTGACACGATCAATGACTATTAATTGTTTGACCACTTCGTTAGTGAGTATCGTAATTTTGTAAAAAGAATTTTTTTCATAAAAAAAAAAGACAGCCGTTAGTCAATCGCGACAAATAAGACAGACTTGAAATTCTATAACCGTGATGCACCAATGCAAATTTCGTAATTAGCAATTGTCATGTTTTCGTACATACTTTGTATATCTGGCGTATAACGTTTCTTTATGCATCATTAAAATTAATTTATACGCAATATATTCATATTTTACAACGATCTACAAATTGGGGTTCACTGTATCAGAAAAACATTAATTAATAACATCAATATTGGCAAAACGAGTTATTCTGGTTTTTCGTATTCTATAGCAGTGTGCCCATCGATTTTCAAGATCCCATCGAAATTTATCGATCCTTGAATTCATTACGCATATCATACAGTATCGTACTCAATTAGGAGTACAAAGCGAACCAAAGCTAGAAGTAAGATATTAGAATAAGTTAACTAAGATACAAGTACGAAAGAGCAACAATTGTAATAGGTCTTCACCTGTGTCCAATAAATCATACATACATACAGTATAGTGCTCAAGCCATATCCGCCACGGATACAGGATTTTAAATATCAAGGGAATATTCAAAATTTACTTTTTCTACTTTTCTACCAAATCTATGCGAAACTTGAAGAATTTCATCAGTGTTCATAGCAAATAACTGCTGGTGCCACGGAGTAAGCATATCGACGTGATTGAATACTTAGGACTGATTTGAATAAAAAGATAAAGGGACGAGTCTAAGATTTTAAAGGGAATCGACCTCGAATTCAAAGTGACCGAACCTCGCCGATATTCATGAATTCAAATATGAATCACCTCTTACGCGTGGCGTCTCGTGTATTTGATATGAGTCGCTTCGTTACTACCTCCGACGTTGAATCAGCCTCTCTTCTCATTATTCATCGTTAGTCTTCACTTTTTTTTTATCATTGGGCGAGACTTCGTTATCAACAAAAAAAAAGTTACAGTAAGACGCAAAACTTGCGTATACTTTAAGTCAAGCACTATTTGTTGTATCCATATGAATGTCATTGTATTAAAAATAAAAAGTTATTGTATATTGCAGTTGCAGCAACTAAAATTATACCGCCATGCACTTCGATTTTAATCCACATTCCGTTCTCGTTGATTCATTATTGTACCACAAAAGAGAGGCAAACAAGTCAGGAAATATTTTTTTTAAGCCAAGCGTGTAATCCGACGTGGGTTTGTAGTATCTCTGAAACAGACAAAGTTTGCTTAACAATTTTATGATCTGCTTGTTAAATCGTTGCTTTCTTTTTCAATTTCTTAACACGCATTCTCACTTCCCTTCTCGACGGTCGTTAAAGCAAATCTTTGTCTTTAAAGAAAACCGACGTACACGTGATTCAGTCTGTCCAAATGTCCAGCCAAACGATTGAGTCGGCCATGTTTTTTCTTTATCTCGAAATTCCCCGATATTATAAGGCACATTGTAATGTAATTTCAGTCGGCAAAAAAATCTTGTGCTCGAGTATCATTGTCCAGTAGATCAGCTGTTATTATTCGTAATTTTGTTTTATACTTGCTGCTGCATCGCATCTGCAGTATCGTTCGTAACGTTATTTATGGCTAAGATTAATGAGAGAATTAAAAATACGGATTAATTAATTATACATAATTTAATGTCGATCATGGACTTATTATTATTAATTGAAAATTCGTATGTTCCATCCGAATTGAATTTACTTGATTTATTTGACTGGTCACAGGAATAAAAGTCATTTTAGGAATTATTGGTTTATCAGTGAAAAAGCCAGAAGTCAATGACAGCGTCAAGTGGATCTACTGATAGGTACACGGTACTCTGTGAGATTCGGTCTGTCCTCGAGAACCCGCGTGCTGAGTTTATCGAACTGCGGTTAGTGTCCTTTTCGAAACGTGACATAAATTAAAAACGATCCCCGATAGCATCGTGGCAACGCGTATGCTTTGTACAGCGTACGTATTTCTACGGAACGAGATATTGAATTGTGATTTGTGAGTCACAATCAGTCCAGTGATTTCCGAGTCAGGTACCCCAGGTACAAGGTGGAAGGAAAGTCATCGATAGAATCTTGCTTCCCTTCGATCGATCTTCAAGTTTTGCGTTCTCTTTGAGTCAAAATAAAAACAGGAATTCAAATAGTGAAATGGAAATAGAACGAGGAAATGGAAGTCTGGGCATCATTTATCAATTTTTAGAACGGACATCGAACTTAAAGTTTTTCTGTATGTTCTTGTAGAACTACATGCATCCATTCTGATGTAAAATTAATCCCAGCGATACCAACATTCGGTAATTAATATAATCTGATAATTCCACGTTGGATAAAACTGTAACATTTATAATGCGTTTAAAATTTTTTCATGAACACAAAATAATAATCTGCCAATTGATGTATTAATGTTGTAAATTATTATCTAAATATTAAATTTAATTTTTCAAAAATGCACATGGGACCAGTGGTATCACTTAGAGTTCCTATCACACGTTCAATTTCTGCCCAACTTGCCTTATCTCGCGCAAGTGAAATTTTCGTCATTCGAAACAACATTAGCACTGTGCCCCGATGACCCTCAAATTCGTAGAAATTGTGAAACTTGATAAAAAAAGATTGATAAACAAAAGGTGTCGATATTTGTCATTAAAGAATTGGTCGAAATCGAAAAATTAGTTGGCAAATAAGAGAAATTGCATCGTGAATGACATCAAATAATATTCCCACTGATGGGTAGCGCAACAACGAGGATAGGCGCGAAATTCAAACGATCGAAAGTGAAGCTTCCTTGAACAGAAAAGTCAGGCAGAAAAATACCAGTGCAATATATAGATGGAACATCCAGGTGTCCAGTGGATACTTTGTGCCATGGTACAAAGCCTCAGGATAATGGTGGCTCCTTTATATTCAAAGACCGTCTGAAAGGAGATGCGAGGGCGTGGAATACCGATGCGTTCGAGTCGACAAAGACCTCTTCAAGGTCGGGGTGGCTATTTTATTAATTTATGTACACTGAGCATCTCCCCACCAGGAGCGTAGCTACTCGAGCCGGTGCCCCCTCTGCCCGCCCTTAATCCCTGTTGCCACCGTGAGTCGCGAAACTCGTCTAATCACATGGAAATCCAAAGCGAATACCAGAGAAAGTGTCTCGCCGCCATATTGTATGTCTGGTTATGAAGTTCTTTTGTTCGCCCATCGGAATATGTAAAATTGCAAATGGGTCCTACACACGCGACGAGTCATTCGGGTTAACGAATCTCTTTCTTTGATATTTGAATTTGAAGGCGATCTTGTTTGACATTTCTTGTATCTCGAGTTTCAAAAGAAGAAAATCGAGCTGAATTATCATCCGGAGGACGCTTTTAATATTGTTTTTTAATCAAGAGCCATTTTTTACCCTGATTACATTGCGATATTGTAAACGTCTCTGCAAAGACTTTTCGAATGCGAGATAGTATCATTTCTGAGTATTTAGATTTCATACTATATGACATTTAAATATGGTATGTATTTATATTGCGTAACTGTGATACCATTATGATTATATAAAATTTACATTCTACCAGATTCGTCGAGTATTTATATTTTTATTATTCATAACTCAGATATCGTACACATCGAATTGTACGAAGTTCGTGTGAATCACGAAAAGTCGTCGATTCACGAACAGCTCGAGGAAAGTTGCGCTTATCACTTTTTAATGAAAAGTTAGGAACTTTTAACTCGTTTCCTTTCTCGTGTCGCAAGGCTGCTTTGTAATTTTTTATTGTAAAAGTGCTTCATGAGACTTGCTCTCATTCGGCAGCGTACGTATTTGTTAAATGAGTTCACGCCAAAGGTAAAGCTACGTATCTGTCTGTTATCAACGATAACGGCGTACGATAACAATTTGCTGATATGCACGCGTGACGATTGTCGTAAACGTTAACGTAATGCGCATGCGCGATAATCATCGTCGACTCATTCGAGAAGAGTCAATCGAAATGTGCACAGCTCTTAAAGACTTTTAAAGCTCTTAACCCCTTTTGGAATTCGTTCGTAACATTTGCAATTTATAATATATTATTATTATAAGTTTCAAGTATATTTACACGAAATTTCAAACCTCACTTCTTACCAGGTGCATGAATTGTCAATAAAATCAAAGTATTAATAAAATTTAAAAAAGTTATTTTTTCCAATAGAAGTTCGTGAAAAATCGCACTTTTATTTTACAGAATATCCAATAATGTAAATTATTTTTGTTTTATTTATTTTATACACTACTTCAGGATCTCGATTGACCAGTCTTTAGATAAAACGTTCAATAAAATAAATTTAAGTGTCCCTGGAGTAAGTCAGTCCTCTGGGTTACGATAAATAATGCCGAAGAATGGCGTTAAGTAGCCAATCTAAAAGTATACTTTGACAATATTTTTTTTTTCTTTTCAATCGCAATTTCTCACGTATCGTGCTGTCAATTTCAACAAGGACCTTTCACACGACGATATCATATCGATATTAATGGAATATTATGAGTTGGGATATTGAGGCAAACTGGTAGGAATTTCACGGACGCGTGTAAATTCGATTAGTCAACGTAGTTCAGCAGGCTCACCCAATGCGAGCCGAGATGATGACTGTGAAGTGACGGAAGTCATTAGGCCCCTTAAGGCAGGACTTCCAAGTCCGTCGTAACTGTTGTTAACAGGCCGAGCGAATGATGCAGCAACGGATTCCCAGAAATACGTTGCTGATTCAGCAACAGGTAGTAACGCCTCGACCTTATAGTACAGGTTCGCCTACACGATACACAGATACCGTCCCATTCACACGTATGCTCGTCGCTGGCACTGCGACTCGCACACATGTCACTCGTGTTCATTCATAAAAATTCTGATTCGGAGAATTGGCATTTCTTTTAAGGTCCAGGAAGGTGACTTGGACAAATTAACTTGAGTTGGGCTAGGTTCGGCGTAAACTGTGAATATGATTATAGAACACGTAGTTTATCAACGCATATCACCTTACGGACATTTAAATTCTACTTGAGAAGAAAATTCGATTTTCATTGATATTTATGTTTATATTTTTCTTACATCTCTTTCGAAATCTTAGGCGTCGGCAGGTTGATAATTAAAAAAATTTTTTTAAGATCAGTAAATTCATTGTTACGCGATTGCGTAGACGTGACGTGTAATTTTATGGGATTTTTTCTTTTAACGTTATTTCGCAATGAGTTTACTGATAAATCGAAAAATCATTGGGAGTTTGATTTTTTTACAAACGCTATCGGAATGACTGGTATTCGATTTCAAAATTCGATATACGTGTATATGTATAAGGAGGGACACGTGACGTTCTGTGTTAGTCAGGGGTCATTCGCTGTAACTGTAACGACACTCATTGACAACTGACACTGACACTTTGATTCTTTATACAACTTTAGCGTTGGCCGATAATTATCAAGAAAACGTAATTTCTATTCTACAAAGCATCGTATGCACGGGTTAAATTGCATTGGAAAAGTCACGTGGCGTTTGCCTATATACTCAAAAAACAATGAAGTCTCTGGCAAGCCATGTCTAGCTTTTCTTCCATTTTTTATTGCACAATATGCACGTGCACCTCTTTCCATTAAATATATATTTCATCTTTCCACTTGAGCGTATATTTAAAAAAAAACTTTTGCATCTACTATACTGCGTACAGTCTACGTCATTAACTCGCTTATAAAACCCATTTCGGATAACTTCGATTGCAATTACAAATTACCAAAGTACGATTACATCGAATCCACACTATTCGTAGTGACTCTTAATTAAAAAATATTTTATACGAAACTTTTATACCTGCCACGTGGTTCATCCTTTTACGAGCTACGTAGAGACCAATGACTCGCATATGTAAAAGTACGTCTGTTCGGCGTGTTAATCCAGTGACGTAATTCGAGCAAATTACGAAATCCTAATAGAAAATGTAATTCGGTATAATTTCGTAGAATCCTCCTAAGAAACATCGACCTCAAAACCCATTACATCCGATATTCGCTTTCTTCGACAGAGTCGACCAGAAATCCCGCATTCCTTCGAGATGCGTCATTCATTCATACGTAGCGTAATCTCATTCTGCCCGTTTCAAACGTAGTGACAGTATTATACGAGGATACCAGCTTATCCTGTCAATTCCCAAGAACCACATGAATAATCAATGTTTACGTCGAGATCTCGCACAGCCTCTAGATAATTCATCGTAACACTCGTGGAAAAATCTCTTATACTTCATACAATATTTTCCCACGTTATTTCCTATGGAGTATCAGCCACTTTTTCTTTTACCTGCTCTACGACAATTTCGTATATCAATGTGCAACGATATTGCAAAACCTTGTATTTTCTTGATATCGTGGTCTTATCGTCCTCGCTGTTATATTATATTATTGTGTAACCGCAGGCAGAGTCGAGGTCAAAGTACGACAATGCATACGGCAAACATTTCGGCGAACCACATCCTGGCTCACTTATCACCAATGACTGATGATACTTGATGTCAGTCCACGTCAGAAAAATGAAGCTTCCTACTTGAGAATAAAATTTTTTTTTCAATTAAACCAATTGTGCATGTCATTGTTTTTATTCGTACGTATTTAACTTTACCTACGAAACTTCGTTTCTTTATCTGTTAAAAGGTACTTGGTCTTTTACGATCGACTGCCTGTTTTTTTTTATTGCCGATCTCACATGCTGAGATCAGAAATAAATATTCAGATAATATCACGGAATTATTAACACGTTATAAGATATGGGTATACGCGTTTTTCTTATCTCATATCTCATTGTTATCATTATATCGTTATCGTTACACCTCAGCTCTTATCTCGGTCCAGAATATCGAAGAGCACCTGATCAGAGGTGTTCGTAAATAGATTAATTGATCCTCAACTTGATCACTAGGTTTTGCAATAGGAATTACCTAGGGGATCCCCATAGGGGTTAGTTGATTCAGTTTATCTTTTCGTGTTTTATTTGTCGGTCCTGTTATCAAATCAGTAGAGAAGGTCGAGAGGTCAGATATCCACAGAGAAGGTTCTCGAGGTGCTCGTCAAATTTTTATTACTTTATTATCTGATTTACCTATTTCCTAAAACTAGAGTGGATGCACCAAGGACGCCGTTCAAAAGTTATGTATAGTCGTTTACTTATGGAAATATTAATCTTGACTTCCGTTATCTTTGAAAGCTCGCACGAAGTCGCGATTTGCATTGCGCCGCTTGTTTAAATAGCGTCGGACTTTAAAAGTGCACATGGCTTCAAGGTTACGGAACGTTTGAGGCAATAAGACAAACATTTTTTTAACGAAAGGATGTCAATTATATACAAAAGCGATATTGAATGACCATAGTCATCCATTCTATTGTAACTGGATATACCGATGTCCTTTGCCACTTCTCGAAAGTCACTTTGTTTATGTTTAAATTTTTAAACGGCAAAATAACTCGTTATCGTTTCATTGTTAAATTTCAAAATTTACTTTCTTTGATTATTCATGGTATTTGGTACCAGTTTGCCGCTTTCACGGTATCATCGTAGCCATTGTTTTCTAGCCGTGGTAGCAGCTGATTTTTATGGGTATTTACTGGTTACCCGTTATATAAAGTTACCTTCGCTATTTTACTCCAACGGTGAATGTTGTTATCTTCTTTAATGACATTCCTTTTTTTCTTTTTAATTATACGTTATAATGCGCTCAGGCTTGTACTAAATTATCATTATACTGTCGTTAAAATGTTATTATTTTCTTGTTGTTTATAACTAAAACTGGCTGTAATTGGTTAGTAATAATTTTGATATTTGTTTCACAGAGATACTTGTCGCAGTTTGGATACTTGCCGCCAGTCAATCCTGCGAGCGGGGGTCTCATATCCGAGGAAACAATGTACAGGGCAATTTCGGAGTTTCAGTCGTTCGCTGGAATCAATGTGACAGGTATGTTTGTTCGTGAAATTTTGAAAGCAGATCTTACGATGCCAAAATTAATAGTTAAAATATGAGGGGGAACTGGTTTACCTTGAGGCATGTCGTGTTGAATCGAGGGATTGCGTTTTATGCACTGGTTGTATAAAAAAATATTTCTTTCACGGATATCGGATTTACAAACCGGAAGTGCTCGACATTTGTAAATTTTACTATTCCATGTATATGCTTATCATATTTCCTGTAGATTAGACCTGATCGATTCAGTGATTCATTCGGTTATCTCAATGCACTCGCGGATACTCAGGTTTTTTTTCCTCAAGAAACCGGAAGTACGTGCTAAATATATGTAAATGTGATTGTTCAATGTATACGCGAAGGTAGATATCGAATAAAAAATTTTTGTCGTAGAAAGCAAGATGAGATTTCTGAGATACAGGTAAAACGTAACAATATGAAAATGCTCAGAAATAGAAAAATCAAGAATGCTCTTCGAGGCAGCAAGAATTCTTAATTATTCCTGTAAGAAAATCATCAAAGGACCGAGGACACTTCCTAGTCTATAATTATTAGGGTGGAATATTTTTCCTGGAAACTATGACAGTAATCACGTTGATTCGCTGTGCTGTAATCGAAAACTTCTAATTTCCCCTTCTTATTCTGATTATTAAAAAAATGGTTTGTCCAAATTCATTTTAAAAGCTCGCAATGGTGTTTTTGAGTTGATAAAAAAATTAAAAATTTCATTAACGAAACAATGTGATATCGAGTCGGTAACTCGTACTTGAAAACTTTCGAGTTTCCAGCAGTGTATATAAGACAATGACTATGCAGGATATACGAGAAACTTCTCTTTCGAAAGTGGAATATCTTTTGAAAATTGAAGCTTCTTTATAACACCACGCTTAGTATAAATTGCACCGTGTTTACTCGATGAATCATTCCTGTGTTTAATGAACGACTTGTACAGTTGAGTCATAGCGTAGAGTCATTATCTCATGATAAAAATTCTAATTCTACCAGGTAAATTGGCAAAGCGCTACGAGGTATGTCAAAGTCCAAAAGTACCAAAAGTCAAGAAATCATTTTCATTCGATTAATGTGTCACAGAATGGTAATGATTAATTGGATTCTTCTCGCAAGCAGGTCGTTGGATCGAAGATTTTTAACGCCTGAGATAATCATAGACGCATTGTACTCGCAATGCATATACATACGTAGTTTTATCATTAATACATATGAAACGTTACGAAAACACGGACAGTCGAAAAAAAAGAAAATTTCTCTCAAAAAAAAGTATACAAGTATAAACCAGTAATTGGTATGTTTATTTAAAATGTTCATTAACAATAATATCAGGTGGCGAATAATTTATCAGTCGCGCGGATAAAATTAGAAAAAGTGGTATCGTTGAAAAAAACACGAAAACATTTATTAATGGCAAGTGAAGATTTCGCGCAGATATAAAAAACGTATGGACGTGCGATTTTCGTTTCCTTAAGGCAAGTGCATAACTAACAATAGGAGTCTAGACAGTGAGTGACCGAAGACGGACGGTCGTTCGGGGAAGGAAAGGCGTGTGCCAACATCGAGAAACACGTTCCAATCCTAAAAGTCAAATATCTCCTTAGTGCGCATGAAAAAAAAAAAGAAAAGAAAAAGTGCGACAAATAACGAAGCAAGGAAAAAAATAGCCGGAATAAATAAAGACGGAGGAAGATCTGTTGGTGAGTCGGCTGAGAGAGGAAGGTGTCGCCGATGAAACTCTGAGGCATTCGAGTAGCCGAGCAGCCAGTTCAGTCTGAAGTCGGCAGCTCGAGGTCGAAACGCGAGATAAACAAACTTTTCCCACTGGTCACTGTCAAGGCGAACTTCTCTTGATTTACCAAATCAAAGAAAAAGGAACTCCTTGCGCGCAGCATGCTTAATGTGTATTTTTATTGAGAAAATTGAGTTATTCGAAGCACGAAAAAAAAATATTCAGATGAGGTCCAAAGGTGTTGGAGATACTTATTAGGTTAGGTCAGTTTAATCGTTTTAGTGTATTTGAGTAATTGTTACATTAAGAGGGTGGGGACGTGGGCGGGGGTTATTAATAAATTAACATTGGACAATATTTTGGTACAGCAGCAGCCAAGTTCTTCGAATATCAAAGATAAGAAATGTCATAGTCAAGCGTCAATTATTATTCTTTTTAGCCTTCCGTTTTTCCGTCTGACTGTGGAATTCAATGCGGTGACGATTCGAATAGGAACAAAAGATTCAACGCCCACAGAGTCCTTGTTGTCTCCATGGGAAGAGACTCGGTATCCTGAGACAAATGTTCTTAACATGCTTGACAATATTCCATGATGACTCAGAGTTCGATGAAACTGAAACGAGTGGCGCTTGATGACTGAGTCACTAGGAGCGTCATTGCTCTCGCGGTGAACTTATTAATTCCGGTGGCAAATTCCAGTCCGGTGCTTCTTCGTGTTTGATCCTATCGATTTGACGTTCATTAATGATTTTCACTAACAAACTCGACGACTGCTGACGCTCATTTATTACTGCTTTGAATAACAGTATTAGGTTTCTGTATTCATTGGAAACAAATACTGAGTTGAAAAGAAATAAACCAGAAGTTCGGGCGAGTCATTGTTATTTCTTAGTTCTGTCTATGATCACAATCAATGCGATTTAGCAATATAAATGATTTAGCGTTAAATTAAGTAAAGTATTTGCTTAGCGATTTGTAAATAAATATATATTACGGCCACTTGAAATAGTTATGGAAATTTTGATTTTTTTGAAAATTTCTAAAAATATTTTGTACGTTCGTATCATTGCTGTTGATAAGTCACATCATAGGAGAGAAATTGGTAAACGTGCCTCTAAATATTGCAAGTTACATTTTTTCCCATTACCATTGCTTCTGGATCAATGATTTTTCAATTGATCTTCTATTGGAAAATATTTTATGAGTATCGTTCCAATGATTTTTATAGGAAACGAAAACACTTTTCAATTACTTAGTTTTTGCTACGTCAGTCCAGTGTCAATGCCAAACATGTTTCCGCAAATGTCTAGTTTCTCGGTAACCTGGAACATAGGAATTAATGACTCGGCAGGAACTGCGCTCCTCTCGGCAGGAGTTGAAAACTCTTGCAAAAAACTTTCGAGATTCTTTCTTAGGAATTCTCGATCATTCTAGACCGAACATTGTCATCGTTGAATCCATGGTCATCGCCGAAGCACATAAATCGTACGTACGTAACTCCGCGAGAATTCAGACGACATTAAGGAAGCTTGCGTTCATTTAAATTTATAATATTAAATGATCGACGATTGAAATTACAATTCACGCTGTGAGCTTTATACGGAGAATAATAAGGACGTCTCGAAAGTAATTTTGAAAGTCGTCAAGTGCAACAGGGCAAAAAAACAGATGATGACCAAGAGAAGACAGACTCACGATAAACTGAATACTGAGAAAGAGCAAGATCGTTTCGAACAGAGTGAAGGCAACCGGATGAATTATCTAACCGGAATTCCATGGAAAAAAAAGTAGAGACTGGTAAAGAGTCGGAAGATTAGAGAAAAACTGCGAAGCAAATAACGTTGATGAGACCAAAATAATGATTTAATATTTGTTTACCCTAAGCTGGTTATAAGTTAGCATTGAATATACAGATATAAATCAATGACACGAATATTGAACAAAAGATACCATTTTCGATTGTCAGATTGATTTATGAAGGATAAATATTTCAATAAATAACCAAATCGATTGAGTACATCGAAAGCGTAAAGAAATAATCAAATTTACAAAGCTCTGCGAAATGTTTGATCCCACTTGCAAAATATCATACGGACGATGTTACAGAATTTCGATATTTTCTCTCCCTGGAACCTGACAGTAGAAGCGACACCATAACGGTGTAATGAACCGAGAAAACAATGTAATAGCACGGTTGGCTGGCAGGGAAACCCGGGAGAGGCTAATCGTTACGCAACTCGATCAGTCGCACCATTAAAAAAGTACCCGTCATCGATCGCCAGGATGATTACCAACGATCCATTGTCCGGACAATTTTGAAGTGTAAAGAAAAAAAAATTGAAAATATGAAGAGAAATAAATCTACGTTCAGACACAATAAATTATTGCAGGTATCAGAAAAAAAATTAGAATTTTTAAAATTTCTCTTCAATTTCTATTTAAAAAAACAATTTCAACTATAAGCGCATGCCTATTATGTCATATATTATATATGAAGCGTGCAAGATTTTTATCTCACTGTGGTAAAAAAAAAATTACCATTAAATTATGCATTATACGTATTTTCTGTAATAAGGATTCATCGCGTTAGCAGGAACAATAAAATGCTTCAATAAAGCCCTAGCAGGCATCCACTGACAGCCCCAATTCATGCGGTGGGTCAAGTCGAGTGTTCCAATTTGAGGATCGATTGGCCGCGAGGCTAGTCGCTCTTAATCCTTCCAGGATCGAGGACATTTTCTGGGAGCGTACTTAAATCAAAACAGGACTGCCAAGGAAACCGTTGATCAATGTTTAATGTCTCTTCGCGTGACTGGTTGCTTCTGTTCCCGGTTTACGTGAAGCGTTACTGCTCCCTTGGTATATCTATATCGCGATAGACTCGGTATATATATGCAATATGGATACACGTGCAGTTCTACTGGCTGGTGCGTATATATAGATATACGCGTTAGGTGCGCCAGTTACCCGAGGATCAATATAATAGAGAATCCTTCGAGCTGGCTTGGCTCAAACTTTTCCTACAAACTGCTCCGCTTTTTACTTCCGTCGCATTAAGCAGACTCGGCTGTCGTAATTCTGTAACAAAACATATTATTAATTCTCTACGCACAAATGGCTGAACGGTTGGTAGGCGGAAAATGAATAAAACTTCTGAAGGCTCGTACTCTATGTTTTCTAACGACAGGCTGTGTACTAACGTTGCGCACTGATCCTATGCGTTTCTATATCTGTTCCAGGTAGGATCGATACAGTAGGAATTATTGTATCGACTGTGTCGTTTCATATAAATATTTATTTTGTCGTGAATAATGGCTTAAGGTATTATCGTAAAATATAATAATACGTAATGATGAAAACTAACGCGGAATCAAAATTTTTATTGGAAGTTTTCGTAATGTATCGGTGTATGGGTAATCTCGTTATTCGAGTTACGTTATTATAAAGGTTATCGGGAAAATAATCTTCAATCTGAATAGTCTCTTTGCGAGTACGGTATATCTGATTAATGTGAAATATTCGATTCACGTCCGAACATTGATACCCCAATGGATACGTGTTTGGTGAGACTCGATAGTGTATAAGCAAAAATAAGTATATCAAGAAAATACATTACAGTTGAGTAAATATTGTTTTTATCGATTTTCAGGAACTTTGGACGAAGACACTGCGCATTTGATGTCTCTACCAAGATGCGGAGTAAAGGATAAAGTGGGAGCAAGTTCCGACGGAAGATCCAAGAGATACGCTCTTCAAGGTAAAAGAAACTTATATCTTCTGTTTTAATTTTTTTTTTTTCAATCACTACCAGCATCGGACTTTATTTGCTAAATCTATAAATTGTTTGAGCCAGTGACTGTCAATTTTTGTTAATAACTGTTTTGGGCTGTAGAGCTACGCATACATTGTTTTCGCCTATGAATTCTTAAAGAATATTTAAAAAAGTGCTTAATACCTACACGTATACACGGAAAAGTATGAAAAGTCTACAAGTTACTATAGTTTGGTCGAAAAGGAAACGTTTAATATGTCAGACTTAAAATATGTGATATTTAATTTCTCTGGGTAACTGTATACATATAATATATTGATTTTCTCGAATGAAACGACGTTCGTCGGTTGCAATAATGTTCGGGTTAAAAATATGCGTAAGAAACTTAAATAATAACGAAAGTCGATAAAGATCTATCGAACTATGAAAGTATTTAGCGTCCGCACGAGATTGTTATTTGAAACCGAGACATTCCTTCCAATCGTTATCCATCCGAGGATAATCCATTGGTTTCTCTACGATTCTAGCGAAATCGAAAAACCTAGGACGAAAGTTCGTTCTAGGCGCAACGGCGTTACAGCAACAGTATGGCATAATTCATGCCGACCCGGCAAGTGATTTTATAACCCGTGGACAAATATTCGCATCTATTAATTTAATTTTCTTTCAATTCACAAGCAGTTTTACAATTCGTTAAGGACACCATTCGTCGATATAAAATCTGCAAAACTTATCACGTTTAAAATTTGAAAATCACTTTTGACGTACGTACCTATAGTAGGTCCACGTGTTTAGTGTATTACTATACGCGTTATACTACCTTTGTGAGAGACCATTTTTCCTAAACGATGACCAACAGCTTTAAAAAGTTAAATCAGTCACTGTAAAATGTATCTGTCGAAAAAGGATCCCAGTGATGCTTGCTTGACGTTCTTGATCGTTATCATTATTTTCTGACTAAAAATCTAACAACAGAGATAACCGATCGCAATAACCAAGTGCTCAGCTCGGCGCAATCAATTTCACGTGGTCCGATACATAAAAAGACTTCGAAGTAGATCGGCTAAGCCCTCGATTTATTATTCAATGCATTGACAATTTTCCATTGGCAAAGCTCGAGTAACGCCCCATCTTGTCAACTCTTGATTTTGAACCTGGTGATTTAAAAAAAACTTAAACAATTATACCTAAAGGTAAATAAAAAAATATTTAATAATCTTGATACTTTGATTTTCTCAAAATGAAAAATATTGAAGTTATCATCAGCGCAGTTTTTGCACGCAGTCGAAACACCTTAAATAATTTAAACGAAATTGGCTTCCTCTCACGCCGGGATATCGTTGATAGGATCGATTTGGATGCACGAGGCGCACTCTTTTCTACGAGACTGGTCGTCGACTTGACTGTCAACCATTTTGACTTCCTGCTTTATGACGCTGACGTCACGACTCGGCCACTCATCCTAACGGCTCTCAAATATTGCATTGGTTCGATCACGAATCTTTTTTTCTACCTTGACTCTCTAGCCGAGCTGTTTTGTCTCTTTTAGCTTCTATTTGCGTCTTATTATCGGCTTACTTTGCCACGATCGGCTTGCTGCTACCATGATTGTCGTACAGGCTTATAAGCTAATGTAATCGAACTTAAATCTTGTTTTGGTAAAATCTGATATGCTGGTCAAATAGAAAGTATTTTTCTCGAGTGAAACGACATGCTAGTATGTCTCTGTTGAGTTGAAAAAAAGGATATGACAATATAAAAAGAAGGCGATCATACGTGAATAGCATAAATCAACACTATGGCATCGCGTATGTTTTTCGTGTACGCGACTTGTAAAACGATTTATAATATTTGCATGGTACGTTCAGATATTATTAATAAAAAAGATCATAAACTTATTAGTGCCAGACTGCAAGCTAAAGTAATTAGCTTTGACGCGCTCAATGCCGGGATTTTCAATGAATTAGCGCATGTTGAAGTATACAGCCGATACTTGAATCACTTGCAGAGGTTGTTATTGTGACTTTGCAACGATCAATGTCAATTATTTATACTGGCTTAATTAGCAGCGCATACAATACGGTCGTTTAATCGTTGCTCATTGATTCTTTTCATTTCATGCAAATATTTGCTTGCGATTGTAAATTATTGCAATTTATGTTTTGAGACTTCTTTCGATGAACCTTCGTCATATTGAATGACCACACAAAATGTTATGATTGAACGTTTAATTCTTTGATAAAAAAATAGAGTAGATAGATTAACGTCCATTTAAGTCTATTTAGCGTAAGGTTGATTTCTTCCTGTTAACGAAATAATTAAAGAAGACGACGGCAGAGTGACCTCTGATTATCCTGAAACTAAAATATTAATAATATCTCGTATGAATTCTTGATCGATTCTTCAAAATGCACGGGGAAACGCGAATCTGTGCTTTTGGTAATTACAATTATTTATTTATTTATGATTTACGAAATATTTTTCAAAAACATTTCACAAGGAAATTATCATTGCGATATATTTTTTTTCGATATTATGTCATTGGTTTAAACATTTGCTAGGTAAAAACTGCCATTAGCTATTTTGTGATACAAATATGTCGTTAGTCGGAGTGTACAGTGCGCAAAAAACAGTTGAAATGTTTTTTTTCTTAATACTAGGTTAGTAAATAAGCATCTTCCAGTATGTTCTGCGTTATTTTAGTACTGCATAATATACGTGCATAGCCGTGACTTTGAATCTCGCGCTATTCCTCTCACCAATTCACTGAACTCACCAAGCGAATTCATCCGTGCGTGTTTCCCATGAAATTCCACTGAAACGAGCCGAGCGACAACGAGGATATGATTCCTGTCCGCGTCGAATGAAAAACACGTAGGACCGTATTAAGAACGCATATTCGCGATCTACGATCGACGATGTGCGCCGATCGGGTGCCGTTTTAAATACGGAAGACCTTCGCTCTCTCGTTCTGGTAGTTTGACGTGGTTAGTGTTGGGAATGAATCGCGCGCCAAATTTGAATTATTAAACGCGTTGAACGTTCGAGTAATTAAAAGCGTCTCGATTTAAAGTCTTGTATTGTTAATGCAACACGACGCGCTCATTCATTTGTGACACGATTACTTCTGCCAACCGAGGCTCTTGTATTAATTATTAAATATAGAATGGCACGCGTATGATAAGTAATAATTGTGGATTCAGCAGTATCATAATTTCATAATACATAATTCGGACATGAATATTTTTTTTTTCAAACTTCAAGCAATGTAATCTTTAGGGCTTTACGAATGACTGTCCACTGTATGACGTGTATCGGTTTAAAGTAAAAATTAAACTGAAACATGTTCATGCAACAGAATTCATTTTTTGCTTTACACGATAGTCGTCGAATTTCTGTCAACGAGTATAACTTTTATTGGGCTAGAAAAATTTTCGAAAATATATTGCTCCGTTGCCTCCACGTTAGCAATATTTTTATTTTCATGCCAATTTTGTATATTGCATTGGTCGTTTCATCACGGATCATGCAACACGCGATTCGATTAGCTATTGCTTCAACTTGCTATAATTTTTTTAATCTTTTTGTCTATTTACTATAAATTTTATAAAAAAAAACAGAAAGAAAACGGATAATGCATCTCGCGTGAGTAAATCGTTGCGATATCTAGGCTCCGTGATAATTATGATCTAACGCTGATTGTGATTACATCTGTTTTACGGATTACGTAAGGACACCAGTGAAAAAGAACTTTTGGTCTTTTATATAATATGAATCGAAGCAATACAAGTATTACGGCAGAAAAAGCTATCGCGAAACTATGCCAAATCGCGGAATGTCAATCATGCGGTTAACGGAAAAATTATGAGATACGGAATTATACTGCAATTTGGTTTTGAATAAGCGCAAATTTTTGCTGCATACGCCAGTCTCTAAGGCAATTTGTCAGGATTTAAATTCACGTTAATCAATTTGAAGAAGATTGTATCGCGTGACGCTCTTATCAATCTGCGCCGAACTGTTGATTGGCTGAGTCCGTTGAATGCATTAGTTATCTGAGGAAAGAAATGATGATATAATGTAATTAAATAAAAATTTTGTTCCTGTCCGAGAATAAGAATCCGTAGGACTGAAATTTTTATAGTTTATTTTTCGAAAAATTAAACTGATTTTATACAAAATTAATTTAATTTTATATAATTATATAAGATTATATATAATTATTTTTAAGCTGGTAATAAAAAAATCTGGATTTTGAGATCTGATTTTCCGACTGGTCAAAGCAGCGTATAATGAGCCAACTAAAAAAATGAGTCCATTAATTTCATTAATCAAGGAAATTAATTTAAAAGCAAAATTTTTCAACATTAATTTCATAGCTGATAAATAATTCTCACTGTTGCACAATGTCCAGGGCACTTTCTAACTGATATTTTGAATTAACAGGTTCGAGATGGCGCGTAAAAAAGTTGACTTATAAAATCAGCAAATACCCAAGAATCTTGGAGAGAAATGCAGTCGACAAGGAAATCGCTAAGGCATTCTCAGTTTGGTCGGAATACACTGATCTAAGCTTCACGCCCAAGAAATCGGGACAGGTACGTCTCGATCTTAGTCAGTTGTAGCTTACAAAGTTATGAAATATTTACAAGAATGCTAAATCTTTTTTTTTTATTTAACTACTAGGACCCTCAAAACTTTATAATGACAATATGCAAGAATATATTAAACGAAACGAAGGACTGTAAAATAAATCTGATATAATTATCTGCAGGTTCACATCGAAATTAGATTCGAAAAAGGCGAACACGGTGATGGCGATCCATTCGATGGACCTGGGGGCACTTTGGCTCACGCTTACTTCCCAGTCTACGGCGGAGATGCACACTTTGACGACACAGAGCACTGGACAATTAACAGCTACCGAGGAACCAATCTCTTCCAGGTCGCCGCTCACGAGTTCGGTCACTCTCTTGGACTTAGTCATAGTGATATTAAATCTGCCCTTATGGCGCCTTTCTATCGAGGCTACGATCCCAACTTTATGCTAGATAGTGACGATATACAGGGTATCCAGGTTAGTATATTTCTTTTTTTCACTTTTACCATATTCGTATTAGAGTTATCATTAAAATTCTGCCATACTACTACAGAATATATATATCTGATATAATTATTTAATGCAAAACTTTAGGCCCTCTATGGACCAAAAACCGAAGACGAAGGCACCGGGACGAAACATCATCGAACTACTGTCTCTCCAAATGGAGAGGAGGATCCTCTGCTGTGCACCGACCCTAAGATAGACACTATGTTCAATTCTGCTGAAGGACATACTTATGCCTTCAAAGGTATTAAATTTATATTTTAAAGAGAGAAAGAGAGAGAGAGAGAGAGAGAGAGAGAGCACTTGGAATTTGTCTTCGAACTTTAATATCTTGACACGGGATGAAGTTAAAATGAATATTGAACTTATTTTGTTTCTTTTCTGTGAACTGTGTTTTCTATATCATTGCGTTTGTTCCACTATCTGAGTCTTAAGAATTTCCCTTGAACTTCAAATTAACGAGAATCGAAGCTTCATTTAAAAAAGAAAAGGAAACGATTCTCTGAATCTAACAAAACTAAATGATGCGAGAAAATGAAGCATTTCGTCAATTAACTGATCGATGAAGCAGGAATTATTCCTATATGATGGAATGCATTAATCTTTTTAACATAAATGCGTGACTGTCCTATGCTGATAATGATGTAATCTGTTCCCAGACGAGCATTACTGGAAACTTACGGCAGATGGAGTTGCTGGTGGGTACCCAAGACTCATCAGCAATTCCTGGAAAGGACTTCCTGGAAAAATTGATGCCGCCTTCACTTACAAGAATGGAAAAACTTATTTCTTCAAGGTACTCATGCTCAACTCGACATTTCTGCCTTAAATCGTTGATTTGCCGAAGTAATAGCTCGAAAGAAAACAACGTCTTTTTTTTGCTTCTCAGGGTTCGAAATACTGGAGGTTTGTGGGTAAGCGAATGGATGGCGAATATCCAAAGGAAATAAGTGAGGGATTCACGGGAATACCTGATAACATCGATGCAGCGACAGTCTGGACAGGAAACGGCAAGATCTATTTCTACAAGGGCACCAAATTCTGGAGATTCGATCCCGCCCAGAGGCCTCCTGTTAAGAGCACTTATCCTAAATTGATCTCTAACTGGGAGGGACTTCCGGATAACCTCGACGCCGCACTTACCTACAATGGGTACACGTATTTCTTCAAAGGTGGCGCCTACTATCGATTCAATGACAGAACATTTTCTGTGAGTGGATATCAATGTGTTTTCTTTATTTACTTTTATCAATTATACAAGATTTGGTATATATTGTTTGTGTTGTCTCGGAAGTTAGAGTGAATTGAACGGTAAAGAGGATAAAGATAAGATTTAATCCATAAAATTACATATGCAAAGTTTCATGAGAAATAATAATATAGAGTTTACATTAAGAAAGCACTATATCTCTGTGTTAAATGGACTGTGCCGAAGAAAGTTCATGGCCATAATTTTGCAAGGTGAACGACCAGCTTGAATCAAGGTGAACTGCAGAAGGATTGCAGAACATTTAGTATTGAAGCATTCGAATATTAATGCAATTTCATTTTGAACTGGTTCAACCTGTTTCCTCCAATCTCAAGTATATCAGCACAATATTCCAATCCTAACAATACCAGCCATATTATTCAAGGAAATACATTTTGGTATTATTCAAATAAAAATTATGGGAGGAACAGCCGAAGCTTTCTAAAGTTATAAAAATATAAAAATTAACTCACTTTTACCATCACTCAATGCGCACAAACACTTGACTGCACAAGCGTATGCGTAGTGCGCTCTATCGTGACATGCGTATATCTATATATATATTATAAATAGAGAGTGATGATGGAAAATCGGAAAGTATACGATTTGAGAGTTAATCCGATCGCGAAAATATACTTTTAGGGAGGTTCAGCTGTATCTTACAAGATTATCCAATCTGGAGGATAATTAACGAATATTCCGAACGTCACAAACAATTATGAATCTAATTACTGAAATTATGATATATAGATCTTATGAATATTATAAAAATTTTCGAAAAATTGTTCATTTACTTATAGAGATATTCAAGCTTCAATTTATTTTCAGGTGGACCTTGCTGATCCTGCTTTTCCAAGGGCTAGTGGGTACTGGTGGTTCGGATGCAGATCGGCGAGCAAAGGGACCTTAGGTAATGTCCAATGGCTTGGTGAATTACCTTCCGAAACAACATTTTTGTCTGGAAGTCTGGAAGAGATCGGCGGCAATCTTGTTGGCGGTTCCGAAGTCCATGGTGACGTAGGCGACATCATTTTAGATGCAGGTACTTGAGCTTTGATCGATTGGCAATCCTGCGAGATCGAGATTTTCTATACAATGAAGCTTGAGAATTCAAAGCCATGCTACCATCAATTTTTATTGATATAATGCCATAAATGTTCAATGATCGAATGTAGTAATTGTTTTTTAGACTCTTTTTTTTTTAATGACAGAAGTTCAATTTACCTAGATAATTTGAAGGAAAAAAAAACTTTAGAGCAGATTTTATTTTTAATTGCAAGCACTTGTCTTTAATACGGCTCTTATTATTTTGCAATTGGTTCTTGCGTTGAGTATATTTTTATTATTATATTTTTTCATGATTACTAAAATACAAAAAAAAAGCCCATATAAATTTAACATGATGGAAATGGTAGCGATTGCCTGGAATTCTCAATTTATCATTGCGAAAATTATCTTTCCAAAATTCATAACTCGTCTAAGGAATTTTTGGAAAACAGGAGAATCAAAAAGTTTGGTGTCTCGTACACCTGGCTATTACTAGGGCTAGATCCGTGGGTGAGATATGCATGCAGACTTGATTTCCACAAGAATATATAAAAAGCAACTTGACGAGCACTTTTAATCAATCGAAGCAAAATTGAATACAATATAAATTCCTCATAATTGAATAGCGCAATCAACAGTTTTCGTGGCTAAAACAGATGACTTCGTTTACCTTGAAATTGTTTATTGCGCTAACTAAATTACACGTATGTAACAGCAACGAGACGTCATAACACTTTACACACTGACGACAATTACCTCACATTGCATCGTGTTTCCGGTTTTCCTTGAGTTTACTACATCACGCCATAAAATCATCTCGGATACGATAAAACGGTTGGTACAATTGAGGAAGATGCTCATGATGCAAATAGCTTGAATCCTGAATAAATTAGACACGGAATTCTTTATTTTTCCTAAATATTGGATAACGCAAAGATACAGAATTGTATCTGAACAAGATTATTTCAGTTTCCATATTCCGTTACTCGTTTATCAATTATTGCCTAAAATGTTATTGAATTCACCACTAAATATAAATTCCATATGAATTGTATCCAGCAATGAAAATTTCGACTGGATTTTACTTGGCTGCGACAAGGTGTTTTTTAAACCTATAAATACATTCGGTCAATAACGAACAAATGACTGTATTTATTTTTTCTCTATTCAATGCCGATGACGTTATTTGCAAAATATGGCACGTAGTGAAAAGCGTGCATATCACACTACCATGGAACAAAGGACGATTTCGCACAAAGCAACAAAGCAAAATAATCCGGCACGGTGATGGCGATACTAACCTGGCCCAACACTCAAACAACATATTCAATCGTACAATAATTTTTTTTAATAATCGAAGCTACTAATTGCAGAGCACAAAGCAAATAAGATAGTACTCAGTGTCAGTCGCTTAATCCTGTTTTCGTTAAAGTCGTTAAAGTCATTAAATTCATTAATTCCATTAATTCCCATTCATTTGACATTGTGCAATCGCAGAGTTTTCATTGCTTTTGTCCATCAAACGAAAACCATTCCTACGTACTGACGGGTAGGTCCAGGTGTGACAAGTTCTGGTAGAGAAAATTTTTGATTTTTTGCAATTTTATACAATCATTAGAAAATCCCTAGGGCAACGGGAGACCTCGGGTAATTATTTTGAATTTCTAGATATTCCGCGAGATTAACATCGTTTTGGCATCACTGTCGTGATACTTTATTTAAAATTCAAAAACAAAAAATATAATTCGATATTTAAGATATTTGTACTTAAGTTTTGGACTAAGGATTAAAAAAATATGCCGGAACTATTGTCAACTTCACAAAACGTATTGTCAAATGTGGTAAAGAAAAATTGTATTGATTTTCATGACTAAAATTTCAAAACTACCGTCCGAGGTACCCGATCCCACTGCCATTAAAATCATCTAGCCCGAAGTAACATTAGCCAGGACAGGCGATGACAACAATTTTGTAAAATGAAGTGAAAAGCTCGAGAAATTTGCCATCGTTGAGAAAAACGAAAAGGTTTTTTGTAAAAATGCATAACGTTAGAGAGGAATCGCCAAAGAGTCGCCGTCGTCGAATCCAGAATCAAACCAGAGTAAATATTCTAGGTTAAGTTTTACTTGTTCCTTATTTTTTATTCTCATTCTTTTTCTTCATGATTATTGCATCCCTAATTATAGTGGTACGGTTGTGGTTTTATCGCTACTCCTTTCCTCTTTTCTTCCGTCTTTCTTGCTATTATATTTCACGATGCCCCTGCTGCATTTCTCATTTGTTTCATCAAGGCCCATAACTGTATAGCATCATTGTAAACGTTTGTTTGTTGCTTTACACAATATTATTTTTAAATGCTATTTCCAGTTTAAAAAAGTACAGAATCGGTTATTTCAATCCTAATATTTAATTGACATTTTTTTATTAATTTGTTATACAATTTATATAGCTAATTAATATTTATTATTAACGATGTAGACTCACCGAGATCATTGCTATTTCAATGGGTTTTTTTTTTGTTTTCCCTAAACAATGAAAATATTGAATAGACATGACTACTCACGTCTAGTCGACATTTTCCTTACTTTACTCTAACAATGAAGTAGAAAATCATCGTTAACCCCGTGTCAACAATCGCAAGGATACAATGTAAAGTGTACAGCCTACAAGCAAATGATACAGTCATGGTCATACATAATTAAATTGAAAGTTCATTATTACTTTATCCATATTTTACATTGATATATCACAATGAAAGACATTTTATCCTACAAATTTAAGAAGAAATATCAAAATCGATACTTACTATAGAAATTTGTAATCAAGTGTCGATTATTGACATTGGGCTTTCTCTAAGTGAAGAATTGAAATCATACAGATGACAATCGTGAAGATTAAAAGGCATTAGTCATTGCATGATTTTTTAAAACTTTTTATTGACGTACACGTATGTGGTGGAACATCACACGATGGCGCATAACCGCGTAGACAGTAAAACACACGACGAAGAAAGAAACCAGTACACTAGATGCATGGTTAAAACATGGCGGATGGCGGTTATGTTGTTTGGAACTTACTCTAATTTTTAAAAATGTATCTTGTTCTTTATCTTTCCCTCTAACTGGCACGTATCAATTCCAGCATCTCGCATACTCCTTGCAAAGCTGCTATAACTGTAACATAAAGATCCGATGTACCTGAACTTCATAGAGGTCCAAGAATGAGATTTTTGTATCTCTTACAAGTTTCATGATCTACGATAGCAATTTTTAAAATTCGATATATTTATTTTTCATATAATGAAACATTTTTTTCGTTATATTATAATTTTTAATATTTCGGGAAAATAAAAGTTGAACTCTTGGAATGATAAAGTAGGATCAAAAATATTTAATTAGTCGCTAGTTCTAGCGATTCAGTATACTATTTTGTACGGTTATCTTCTTCGAGATTTTTAGAAAAGATACGAAGTCATTTTCCCAAAAAGTTTCTTTTACTTTTTACTTATTGCTTCATTATCCCCCACGTGGGAATGGAGTGTCATTTTTTGTAAAATTGAAAAAAGTAACTGTAATTATCATAAATGTAAGAAGATGGAAAGTGAGCTTTTTCTAATTGAAAAAGTTGGAACTCTCTCTTTACTCCAAATTATCCTTTTCCAAGTTTTTTTTCCTTTTTCCACATAGATTCATTAAAAATTTTGATTCTTTGTTATTTTGCTGCACGTGTTTTATCATTATCTTTTTATGTTATTTATTTAATGCACGAACCTGTTTAGAATCCATTAGAAATGCGGCATGTTTCTTTCACGTTCCTTTTTATTTTTTTTTATTCCCCTCGTAGTGAAACATACATATTAAACTTATGTTCGTTGTTATTATAATTTTTTTTAAATCAAATTGTTAATTTCATCGACTCACTGCAAAGAAGTTGAATAAAAGTTACATATCGTTATCTTGAATGCTAAACATATATTTCTAATAAAATTAAACTAACATTGGTAATGCACAATGCGCGATTAATACATTAATGCATAACTCATTAAAAATAACAGCGAACATGCAGATTCTACTGAAAATATAAATTTTAACTCGAAATTTCTCATTTTTAAGCCTGGTTCACGTCTCCAATTTGGACTTTGAAATCGATCATAAGTGCAGTAGATACTTGCACTATGAAATTATCAAGACATAAAGTAATTTGTAAAAATGACGTAACAGGTACTTCAAAAAAATATTCGAATTTGGTCCACCTAATTGCTAAAAATGGATCATGTGAGCCAAGTCTGATTAACATTATCCAGTTTTTTTACCACTTATCCAAAATATCCTTTTTCCAATACGCGTCATGTTGGGCGTTACGAGTATTTACCAAGTTCATTAGAAAAGAAATTTTGTTTCAAAAGTATTCGCAGACCGACGTTACTTCTTATCTTGCAAACTAATGATAAAAACTCCTAACGTTCACACTTAATGACGCAACTCTTCGCCTCGTTGAAACTTCCGACGAATTTAATTCGGGAAAAATCGTGCTTTCCAGAGGATACCACCTTTCGTTTTGGATCGTACGGATTCGAAAGAAAGTGAGCCAATCAAATACGGGCCCACGGCCTCATAGAAGTGCCACGAACGATCAAACCGAAAACTAGAAAGAATAAAGAGAGCAATTGAACAGGCCGAGAAAGAGGGGAAGGGAGGAAAGTTCCAAACAATAGCATTCGCTGTACCTACGTGTCGCGCCATTTTGTCCCATATTCGTGCTTCGCGGAACGCAGCGCCATCGTGCGGTGACAGCACGAAACAAATGTACGAAAGACCAATGACAACGCTTCGCGGCATAATGTGCAGCGAAGGAAATAAAAGAACGCTACGATTTTGAATGAAAATCTACAGGAGGCACCGACGATGAGCTGGCAACGTTTTCGAATCGGGATGCTGCCGGTTCAACTGCCGGCATCAGTATCGCAGAAGACAGCACCTGCTTGCGTTTGTTCTTCATCTTTGCGTCTAGTCTCATCGCCAGGTTCGTCGCTGCTACGTAGATGAGAGCGGACCATGAGAAAATTCTCTAGACGACTAGGGAATTTTTGTTTGCCAAAGTCACGACTCGGTTACGGAGATGTCTTCCAACTCAGCCATTCCAGTGCATTTCAGCCGCACGAACATCCAGGAAACATTAAGAACGCAGCAAGTATCTACGCTCTGAATAGTGAATTGCAATGGCAAGATGCGGTATCGTATAACCAATCGGAACTGGTGATACGTATGACGTCATATACAATTGAGAGTTATGGGACTGGTATGTAAAATAATCACGTGATCTATCTAAATATCAGATACTGATATCTTAGAAAATTAACTGACCCAGTGCATAACTACATTTAACTGCGAATCATCAGCCGAGCTAGTTAAATATTTATATAAACTAAAATAAAAATATTTCTAAGCTAAGGTGGAAGACATACTCGAAAGCTCATTCAGGTTAGATACGATCGAAGCGCCACCGACGGGAAAATTGCAAGGCACTTGGTGTGAATCTATGTGTGTGTGTGTGTGTGTGCGCGCGCGCGTGCGACTGTAAGTATATATAATGTAATGTATGTGTGTTAGTCCAAGGGATTCCCAGTGGTTTTTAAATAATGTCCAAAATAATAGTTTGATGATGTATAAAACCGATGATAAACAAAGCCTTATAACATTTCCAGTATTCATAAATATTCCAGCGCCATATCGTCGAATCTCTACGTTGCATCGTATATCCAATTATACACCTTGCCTCAGTAATCAATTTCAACAAGCGTCGTAGAGATTATTCCAAATTTCAATTCCACATGAAGAAACGATTTAATTAATCCATTGAAAATCACAAATCGAGTAAAGCTTGAAATATTCGTCATTGTTTGACTTTTTTTTTTATAAAGGCACCGACAGAGTTAAGATTATAGTAAATTAACGCACGAGTAGAAAAGTTGAAAATATTCTAATTTTAATATTACACTCCTTTTGGTGTTACGCATTTTTTTTTCTTGTACGAATGTGTTGGTCTGATAAAGATCAATAATCGAGCTTAACTCTAGAACAGCCCACGTTTTTTACATCAACGCATAGATCACACTTTTATTCCATCAGAAAATGGCTTACAAATTGCAATGTAACTCTGTAGCGGATCAAGTAACGTAAATCGAGGAATCACGTGTGTCTCTCAGAGACATATGCGATGCTCTAGGGTTAAGCGTTAGAAATTCATGCTTAAAAGCAATCGACGTTCGATCATCCTTGAAACCTGTGTTCATCACTTTTGTAAATTTGAAAAAAATGAGGTGATAAAATATGCTAAAGTATACGCAATATTCTGTCTAACAAGAACTGCGTATCGTTAGCTATATACTCGTAGTATAATACGCGCATAATTTTCTTTAAGTTTTGGTGTATTAGCAGACGTAAAAAAAAACGTTGAAAGTGAAATCGATAGGTTAAAAATTCGAAACAGTTATGGCGAAAGTAATTTTCCGAAATAGAAGCTTGAGTTTTAATAGAAAATAATTAAATGGCACAGAAAATGGTTTCCTTTCCACACTACCTTCGTGAAGTAAACATAACCTCCTTGTCTCAACTCTTCTTAATAACCGAAGTAATAATGTATCTGGTTTCCTAAGGCGAAAGTTTACTAGCAATTATTTCTTGGTACGATTACTTTGTTAACAGACTGCCGTATCGACAAAGAACAATTAACGGAACTGTCGGACATTTATTTTGCGTTTTAATTTACCTTATCAAACTTACTATTAAATATTATTAGCATGTGCATTTTCGTCATTAGACGCGCATGTAGAGCGACTTTGCAACATGACAGTAAGGAACAAATTGGGCTACAAGCTCGAAGGACGATAAGATGAGCGAGTGGCGTTATAAAAATTGAAAACTCAGACCTGCGAAAATTTCTTGAACGTTATTTCGCATGTAAACTTGTAGACGCCTTGAGAATTTTTATGATGTAATTCAGGGTCTCCGCCCATAACGTTACCTTGTGTATGAGAGTGCCTTAGAGAATATTTTTGTAATTAATAGGCTAATTAAGTGCTCTCGAGATCATAAAGCGCCTACTATAAGGTACATCTATCTTTTATTTTTTCTCTCGATTACACTGGGGCCAATCAGGCCTTTTCTTATCCTGGATATTGAATTTTTATATTTAATAGATAATCTTGCTCGTTACGATAAGAATTAATGCCAATATCTTCTTTGAACGGAGAACGCGTTTTGTCTCTGGATTTCGCAGTTGTTCTTTGCACTTTGAGAGTCTTTATGTCAATGGCCGTCGCTGCCTTATAGAAAATTAAGGATTTCTCTGACTGATTGCGAGAGGAACCGTTAAAACTTTGTTAAACTTTGTACGGAACGATATTCCAGGGACGGAGGAACGTGTTTTCTGATTTTGCCTAATATTAAGCGTTAATACCTCTACTTCCTTATGTCATAGTTACTTATTAATTGCGTTGTCGATGTTGCTGTATTATTTTTACTTGAATTGTTTATAATTAGTACTTACTAGCACTAAGGATTATCTAGTTTTTCTCTATTTTATTTTTCTTGTCTCTTTTCTTCTTGTCGGGAACATGAAAGGATGGTGCCTTGTACCCGCGATTCACCAATATTTATTTTTTAATAAACAATTTCTATAAAATTCACACTCAGTACGTTCTTTGACAACTTTATATTTAATTTATTAAATACTTGCCGATGGGAAATCATTTAATCTGTATTCAGATATTAAAGTTTCAAAGTGTCCAAATCAATTGTGACATTATAATGCATGTACATACATGCTACGTCGATCAGTAATGTAAAGTTTATCACGAAATTTATCATATTCTTTCACTTTTACCTCTATGCCCTTTATAAATATCCCAGACAACACGTGTATCCGAAAGTCGTCTTTGAGATGCCTTAAAGATAATTTCTGTTACGTTAGACGCTCTAAAGACGAATTTTGGATATTATGTATTGTCTGGGATATTATACATATGTAAATTATAAAAAGCGAACGGATATGGATTGCAGTACATTTTAATATATAATGTCATTGGTCTCGTAAGAGATTCGTATTCGATACTCCTGGAATGACCTAACGACATAAAATACCATTGATCATTTTATATAAATTTCTATACAACCTTAGACACATAAAAATCGAATTAACAACTCCTGATACAAATAGAAAAGAATGTATGTGGAAATATTTAACAAATTTATTAAAACTTATTCTTCGAGCTCACTTAGAAATGTTTTATCAAATATGCATTATAAGTTACAAGCGCTAATTGCCGTTACATGTTAATTCGAAAATGGTCGCACGACATGAATCAGTTACAATGTTCTAGACGATTCTTAACCCGAGCCAAAAATCTGCTGGACACTCCCAAATATTTGGAAAATAAATCTACGTAACAAGTAATCCGTTTTCAATAACAGTATGGTACAAGGACTCTTTTCATGTTGCTTTATGAAGTCAGGATGTCTAATTTTTCATATTGAAACTAGCCAAGCCATGGCAACCATTCCTGACTCATAACATCTACATTGTAATATATTCACCAAGCTCATATATGTATGTATGAATAAAACTACATTTATTTTAAATTATTGTTGTTCTTTAAATTATGATTAAAGGGAACTGCATTTCATATTTATTGTATACACATTAAAGGCAGGATCATCAGTCTTATATTACTGCATGAAAATTTACCAATAAGATCTTGGTCTTGCAGATTCCAATTTTTTAATTCAGGAATAGAAACATGACTGTCCATCTCTTAAGAAGCAGACTGATGCTTACAACTTATTAGATAACCGGTGGATATTGAGTTGTAGAAAGTTTTTGACAGTACACAGCTTTTGCTGAAATTTTTCGACAAGCTGATTCCTCGTTTTTTTTCAAATAAATTAGCATTAGTCTTCAGCCAGACTTTAGACTTTTTGCCAACTGGTCACAGGATTTTGAGTTGAGTTCAAAGGGAAGATCTCAAAAACGGGATGGCCCAGAACAATCTGAATGTAAACAGAGAAAAGGAGTCGCGTAAGTACATATCCAAAAATGTTTTACACAATGCATATGTATAACTGAAGTTTGCTTTTATTTATATGTAAATGATTTCTTATGATTTTTTAGATAATTTTGATAGATGATAAAGCTGTTAAAAACTGAATAAATGAAAAACAATTGAACACAGTAGATTCTTGCCTAGGATCAGATCAATCGTGCGTGTTTAAAAGATGGCTAATGATTTTGTAGTAAAAGTCAATGCAAAGCAAAATATTTTTAGTTTCAAATAAATATTAAGGTATTTAGAGCTTTCGAAACGGACGTGTGTTTATGCGGTATCGCACATGAAATTTCCGCAAGCATAAAATAAGGTGTAGACCAATAAGAGCAGGTTCATAACTCTATAAAATATTACATGGACGGCTCATTGTCCTAGACCTTACGTTATACTTACGGAAGTTTTGTGTACAAAACACCTAAGAGTTCCGATAGCATCCATCAGTCGAGAAATAGTAAGAAGAGGATAAAAGTTTACTAATTAAAAAGGTGAAAGGACTGCGAGGATATAATTTGGAGAGTTTTTGGTGGCTCCACCAAAGGAACTATTGACTTACATATTAAAAATTTAAGCTGGGTAATTATACTGGCAATAAAGAGAACAATTCTATATAATAATCTTCTATTGATTTGATTCTGTCCAGTGGGACATCAAATCTCCTTGATTTACTCCAAAGTTAAAATTTAAAATATAATATACGTGCCACCTCGTGGTAGATTTGGCAACATATCGACCTCGGTCGATAATGTAGAAACCACAGCGTCTTCTCGTCGTTATAACCCATTGGGCATCCAAAGATGAGCAGGGAGATTCACAAGGTTACGGCTTTAGGCGATACCAGAGACATGGCACTAAATCGTAGCGGCGAGTCCGGGAGTAGAATTTTGTGATCATCGCCTCCGTCGATAAAGCGTATCCCCTCGTAGCCGAGTTGAACGTGATCACGCACGGATAGTTTGACGAGCAGAGGTTCTTCGCGGATTGACGCTGGTACCATTTAGGTATTTTCTTTTCCTTCCTTTCCTTATGGCTGATTTCTTCAGTGAGTAGATGTGCCAGATCTAAGTCTTTTATGCTTACTTGAAGAGTTATTATATGGTTATCATCGTCTTATTGCGAACAGTTGTACATTTTGAAGTAAAATAGTTGAAAGTAATAATATAATGAACTTTAAACTGACTATTAAAAAACTATTACTAATTATTTGTAATACAGTAGTTTATAATTGAATAATCGATTTAAAATCCCACTACAAATTATAGTATTTTAAATATTTAATAATATTTCATAACTTTCTGGTAATTGGTTTGAAATTCAAAATTTGCGAAAATGCGAAAAATTGAATAAAGTTTTCCAAATACTACTCAATATTATTGGATATTGATTTACTTTCAAAATTCATTCAAAAT